>JAOPJI010053080.1:0-15246 GCA_027122695.1 Merluccius productus
AGCATGTAAACGATTCTTTATATATTTATTTTATGTAATTTTTAATGAATTTTTTTTATTTTAATTAAATTCTCTGTGTCATCAGTGTTTTTACACTTATTATTAAGCAGTTCGGTTTCGAGTATAAATGATGTCATGATCGGGAATGTGAGTATGAAGTTTGGTTTATTTAAGCATTGTCTTAAGCGTATTTAAACATTTTTTTGTCACAACTTTTATTTTCAATTTAGTTGAAATATAGCCTCCATTGTTTTAAGATAATGATATAGTTAATTGAGTTTTTATAAAAGCCCCGGTATGACGGAGTTTTCTTATTTTTATAAATTAATTTATAAATTAACAATGGAAAAGTTCCGCGGGCCGTAGATTGGAGACTCCTACCCTAGGCGGTTTTTGAGCTTAATATTTAAAAAGCGTGAATAAATGCGTGTTATATACAGTAGGCAATACCACTTGAATACGCTATGACATACGATGTTCAGTCTTTGCGTAACTATTCCTCAATGCTCAATAAATCAGACTTTGTGTATTAATCATTAAAAATTAATGTCCTATAACAGGATTTAGTACGACCAAAACATTTTTGTGTGTTGCGCACGCATAGGTATTGGTATATTTATTTGTTCGATATTTTGATAGTGTAAAGGCCAGTCGTTTTTAACAATGTGCATAACTAACCCACCTTCACAAAAAATATAATTCACAAAAGCTGTTAAAGGAATGAATTGGTTAAATCATTGATTTTGAATCTTATCAATCAATTGTCTTTAACAAATATACAGATACGTGATACGTCGTGCAAGTTGTTATATATTTTTTGCTCGTTTAAACTTACGTGAGCTTGAAAGTCACAGAATTTTAAATATATTGAACTTAATAGGTGTAAAATGTTGATCTAGATTCGCTGATAATACCACCAAAGAGTTGTCAAAAATGATAAACAGCAAAGCTTTGCCCCACAAGTTATTCTATCAAAGTACACATCTACATTGCTTGCTCAGGCGCTTTTACAATATGACCTTTTCAGCTATGAACAAATTTTTTGACGCCATCTACCAACTTGATTACGAACAAACCCCCAACTACGAACTGCTAAAGAGCACCCTCAAAAAGATGATAACCCCCAAAGTGTATAAGAGCTTGAACGATGACGTCCACTTTGAAAACTAATCCTATTACTATAACTGTAGGCGTATAATAGGAATGCTGCTACCAACACCTGTTATTGTTGAAATGTGTAACGTTATGATTTTTGATGTTCGTACGCATTTGGAATGGCTCAAGTCATCCTATTTCGGATCAGTTGTCAAGTCTCGAGCAAGCTATTATTTAAATGGATTATGCATACAACTGTCATAATAATTAAATTTTATTAAACACTTATCTCTTTATTGAACTCGATTTGAAGCGAATACGATTTAACAATATCCATCAAACCGGATAATTATCTGTCGTTTAATGTTCTCGAACAAAATAGCAACGACTCCGCTAAATATACAAGCGTAAATTATTGTTTGTATAAAATTTGGGGAGATCAGTGAAATTTGTACAAAAGCAGCCAGTTATTCGCATTAGGACGAATTGGTTTGAATTCGTACAAATAGTATTATTACTCTAATCGGCTTGGACTATAGCTTAACTGTACTCGTCCTGTGGCGTTGTCAAGAGGCTTCACTTGGTTTGAACTATCTTAGATAAGCTGTACATCTGACTTTAAAGGATTCGTTGTAATTTTTTGTTCGAACTATTTCCTACTTGTAAGATTAGTGTTTCATGTTGAATTGTGGAGTATATATTTGGCGTTTACGCCCTAGATGACAATGGTTGTTGTCATCTGGCCACCACGTTTAAACAAATCACTATTTAATATGACCATACCTATGGTGGGTGTATAAAATATTAAAATTGTTTGTGATGGTGTGGAATAATAACAGTTTCGTTTACTTTTACAATAATCTACCAAATTCTAAAGTATTTAAGGTGAACATGGATAATTCAGCTACTAAACACGATGAGTCATCCCCTGGTGTACATTTTTCATTTGGCACTTACATCGATACCTGTGTAGAGTAACAATGGCGAAGACTCCCAAAAGAAACAAAATGAGTACAACAACGTGTTGAATGAACTGATTCACACTGAAAAATCCTTGGTGGGCGACATGGAGGCTATTTACAATGTACTATTCAAATTATTTGCATATACTCATTACTTAACCCTATCATTAAACGTTTGCGTTCTTGTGAATAAAAATATAAGCATCAATTGAGGGTTAATTTAATGTGTGCAAGTAGGCACAACTAATGGAACTATAAATTAACATATGTTTTAGTGTATGTACTAGAAATCTTGACACCTTGTTCACAATTGGCTGTTAATTTTAAGTTGAAATACTGATAAGAACTCAATTCTAATTATAATGTAAATAATCCAGTTATTATTTTTAAATACACGCTTTACTATGACAGTATTAAAATCTTGAAAAGTTGCAGGGCATTTCTCTTAAAGTGATTGAGTTTTTGCGTAGTTTACTATTTTTTATTGAATTTGTTGGTAATGACATTAATACAACGAACCCCCTGATATTCCACAACTTTTTATTATTTATTCGTAAATATTTTGTTAGCTGTCAATCAAATATAAAATTTCCTCGACTAACGACACTATAGAATTTTAACAAGTTTTACTTATTAAGTTACTGTGTAACAAAATATTAAAAACAAGAAATAATTCGCGCGGATTATGCGCATAAATTTTAATAATGTACAATTACAATCTTTTCTCTTCATTATAATAAAATTACTACTATGGTTAAAATAAAAACATATCAATGAAATTTTATCAATTTGTTGATTACTAGAATTTGATAAAAAATGTTGTGTTATTTTGTTTATCTAGTCAATGATATGTAATTGTTGTAATTTAGGCTTACTTGTCATTTATCAACGAAGAAAACGACTGCGATTCGCTCGAAACCTGTTTCGACTCAATCAAAGGAATAGTAGAGACTGGAAAGTGCCTTTTAGCTGAATTGCATTTGACAACGTAGTTTTGTTAGAGTTATGCTGGAAAAAATTAACAAAAGCAACAAATCTCCGTTGGACGTTGCTGCGATCTTCAATGAGCTGGTATGGATCTCCTTTAAAGTCTAAAAAATGGTGATTGTATATGGTTGTTTAGTCAGCTGATATCAAGACCTATTATTGCAGTTATTGTTCGAGTTACCCAAGGTTTTGACGTGGTGGGCCTGATGTTGATACGTTTTGATTGTAGTTGCATGGTGGAGTTGGAACAATTGCGCTCGCTTAAGCAAACCAATGATAAATTGATAGTATTCCAACTGTTTTACTTGTAATGATTCGTGGTTAGAAAATACAGTCGTCTCTCAACCATTTGATGCCACTCGAAAGTTATTTGCTAAAACCTGTCCAAAGAATCATGAAATATCCATTGTTGTTGAAGGTTCCTATATGATCATTGGTGTTATTTTGGCATCACATTTGTAATCTGTTATCTAGGAAATAATTAAATTGAAGCTTTTGAATGACGAGGATCAACATATTCTGATAGTATGAGTTTGTTTGCGTCTTTTCTATTACATAGAATAGGATTCACAAAAAAACATGATAAAAGTTTCCGAATATATCAATGAGCAAAAGAGAGAAATGGAAGGAATCAGTCTCGTCGAACACTACAACAACACCATCTCCAATCTCCGAGTTACTATTGATTGTTGCCTTATACATCTAATGCAAGCCAACTGTAGCAACCTTTGACTGTGAATGAGGTCGGGCCTGTGCAACTTGAAGTACCACAGAGTTTTATTGGCGTGGATGAAATCTTTTAGTGCGAATTTGGAAAGGGCAATAAAAAAATGTTTGCCATATTATTTTCAAAAAGACTCATATTAACAAAACAACAAAATGATGGAAAACTCGTTCTCTATAGGAAATTTCAAGTACACATCTAACTTTTTGCAAATTTTACTTGTGCAGCTAAGCGATATCATCTTGCTGGAAAACTCTTCCAAATCCCCTACTGCTTTTGAAATTAGTTCCTACAATAAACCGAAAAAGAAGACCACGTTCGAGGCAATTTCACGATACACAAACATATTTTCCGCTTTAAAATTGAGTTTAAAATTTAATTTCAATATTTAGGCTAGAAAAATTGAAATCAAGGAACAATGGGTCACTCACATTAAGGCTCTTATTCTTGAAAATATGTCCATCAATTTTAACGACACTGTAACCCCTTAGTCGATTAATTTGCCTCAAATTGCTCTGTTCATTTAGAAATTGTCGGCGTTGTTGGGTGAGAAAGTTGGATCGCATGTATCTACCATTTTATCGGGTAATGGCTTTGCTTATTCGAACCACCGCGCATTTCTGTTTTGATCCTAATGGGTTTATTGTAGTAAAAGAAGACGTCGCTCAATCACGTTTGTCTTGTGAGGCGCTGAAGCTCGTTTTTGTAATTCTCAAACGTTACCTACCGTACTAAGTGCAGTCACTATCTTGTATAGAGTGATGATGAGGTTGTCACACCCGGATGTGCTTCTGAAGGGGATGTGATTAAGGATCCAGTGCAAAACATTGTAATTTTTATGTTGACGATGTTTTATCGCTCATTCATCACAAGGAACCTATTTTTGTGCCAGAAAGACGTTCAAGTGTCGAAGAATTAAAAAAGGTATTTGACAATGCAGTAGTAGAACATTCCGAATCACCTCAAGTTAACCGTCGCTCCATGTTTGAACAGAACAGCGATCTACGAAGTAGCATCACTCTTCTGTTCTTCTGATAATGTATTGAACCACTAGATAGAGCATCTACTGCAATGAACATACTAGAAACTATTTCCGATTTCAACGTTCAGAATGAACAAGATGAAGAAAAGAAAAAACTTTATCAAAATGTCCCTTGGTCTGAAAAGTTCATCAAAGACACGATGGTTGAAACCGAGAATATTCTTGGTTATGAAAGTGACGAACAAAGCACCAGTTTTACGCCATCCGAGAGCAATCACAATGAACGTTCCACTGTTTCCTCTAGGTCCTCAAAGGTCGCAGTAAGTCCCATTGAAATTAAACGCGCCAAGAGTTCAACGTTGGGCAAACTCTCAGAGGAATCATCTCCCTCAGTTCACAATCAACAATCTGGTTATTCCCAGATTCAATCGTTGAAGAACTCATTTGCATTTAGTTTTCAGCGAATCCGAACAAATTAATATGGCCAAGAGTCGTAAATTCCCCAAAATTAGACGTGATAGTGCCGCCACAGTGTTGGTTGAAAGATATGAAAGTATGGAAACTGAAACCTTTCACTCCGCTCCACCTGCTCACACTGAAAAAACGCTTCAGGTGGGTGAGAGTTTAGCTTCAAGATTACAAAAACTCCTCGAAAATCAAAACAAGTCGTCATCATCTAATACCACCATCGAGAAACCTATCAAAGTCACTCCTAAAAAGGCCAGTCTGATTGGTCAGCGACTGATGCAGCTACAAGAAAAGGCTATGATTGAGATCCAACTTGCTAAATCCCCTCGCTTTAATAGTATGTAGTCTAAATTTTTACTGTTCTAATTGTGTATTATTTAGAAGAAGAAAAACGAAACTAAACTGTTGTGATTTAAGTTTGACACTAAACAATACAAATGTATTAGTTTCACGTGTATCGGTTGTATTTTCCCGCCAAAATTGGATTTCTACCGCAATGCACTTTAATATGGTTAATCATTTTCATTTGAATGATTGTTTGTAACTAGATGACCAATCGGCATCAACAACTTTAACTATTCCCCTTTCAACGTTTTTCTTCAGGTGACATGCTGCTAAACTGAAGGAACATTGTTCATGTTTTGTTGTTGTGAATCACTCAATCTTAAAATCTTAACTTCACGCATGTACCGTTTTAAATTAACCAAGTTAACAATAGAAAGTGGAATTAAATCTATTTATCGAGTAATTAAATTGTGTTTTTGATAAATAAAGTTTCATTCAACTTGTATCCAATTATTAAATGACAATATATACACCGAAATATGATACTAAATAAAACTTTTATTTTTGCATTACCTTAGCAAATATCACGAAATAGCGGATGGGGTGTGTGTGTATATATAGCTCTACAAATAAGGTCTGTGTGTCCATAAGGATGCACGTTCAAAAATTTGTATTCCATATACACAGACTTTACGACACTACCAATAAAATGAAAACGTAGATCCCATTCATTCACTCGAATAAATTAATTAAATGTTTATTAATATGGTTGAATGCGCATTAGTTTTGTGTTGATTTTCAAAAATATAATCCGATTATAACACAAAAAACTGTTATTTCTTTATTTTGGCAAATGTGTATCAGTGGTCTTCAGAGTATTAAATTGAGCAGACGTTAGTAGCATCGAATGAGCAATTTCGTTGTTTCAGTGTCTGATATTTGTTCATGAATGCGAACAATCGACAGGTTGATCTTTCGTCTATTGTCGTTCAAATTTTAAAGTACTGATACTAATTACGAGTTTATTAAAGTTAACGTTATTCGCTGTATTCACTGCTGTATTTAACATTTGAAATCTGGTCAACGTCCAAACCACCTATTTAATATTTAAATCCTACTGAAATTCTTCAAGATTCATACACCAACCTCCGAATTTTTAACTTTCCTTAGAAATAGGCGTCATGTGACTAAACGGCCCGCACAAGTGCGCATGTGTATCGTGAGATTAATTTCCCTCTAATCTACAAAACACATTCCCTGACTTGACTAAAAATGACAGTTTTAATTAGCTTTACGTGGCGATTAAGATGAATAATGAAAATAACAATGTTCAATTCAACGTTTCGTGATAATGAAAAAATAAGCACAAACAAGCGTCTAACAGTAATAATTATCACATCTCTAAGTGTTGATCTCGTGGTTTTCTTTCTTTTCATAAGAATTAAGTTGCGAGTCAGCTGGAAAATCATCTTCCTCGTCGCCGTCGTCGTCCTCATCGAGAGACTCCTCAGAATCTTCATCCCCGTCAACTTCGGCGTTGACTCGTTCGAGGTCCGCCATTTTTCTCGCCAGCTCAGCGTCGTCAAACTCTGATACGACCTTCGGCTGCATGTTCACTTTGTAATGACCTTCGTATTCTTTTATTTTGGATTCGATCGCTGCCAATGCTTCTCGCATGATTGCCAAGCCCTTTTCGGATTCGAACGTTGTCATGGTGATGACGTAGACAGGAGGAGCAATGAGATTGATCTAAAATAAGAATGGTTAGTGGGCATTGCGCCGAAATATGTGCCTTGACAATGTTGTTTTCGTCGTCGTCTCCTTCCTTCTCGTCGCCAGACTGAGCGTCGTTAGTGGGAGGTACAGTGGCATACTTGTCGTTGATTTTGAGACCTTGTCGAAGTGAGTCTTTAACAGCCTCAATTCCCTCAAAACGATAGCACGCCACTTCGATTTCTGATCTCAATTTGACTTTTTTGGGTTCAAGTCGAATTTTTATTTGAGCAGAAATGATCTCGGCTTCTTTGGGGGTGATATCGCAACCTTTGAGTATACTGCTATCGAGGAGGGATTGTCTGAACGCCTCATAAGCTCCACCAACATTTTTGTAGGTTTCATCGAGAACCCAGGCAGTTCGTTCGAGTAAATTCTCAAACTCAGCACCAGGCGCGATGTTCAAAACTTCAGCAGCATTGCACAGTATAGATATGACCTAGAGAACACATTTAATTAGTTCGTTGCAACTAATAAATCTCAACAGAGAATATATTGCATACAGTTTTGGCACGAATATAACGGTCTTCGCAGCGCTTAATATCTTCTATAGCTACTCGTCTTTTGGACAAATCAATGTAAGCTACAACACCGTTAAAATGGACAGGACTTGAGTTCAAACATACATTTGTCTTTATCAACTCTTATCACTATGACCGCTTCATTTTTACCGACCTTGATCAACTTGTTTATAGATCTAATTCGCCTACGCGATAGTTCACTCAACAACACCATTCCTTCCATATTTTCATATTCGAGCAAGTTCACATAGGCGCCCATCTCGGCGATAGAGCGCACATTCACCATAACCACTTCATCGACGGCTGGGAATTTTTTTTTGTAAAAACGACATGCATAGTTCTGATAGTTCACTCCCATTGTAGCAGATAAATCTTCGCTTATGAGTCACACCTACCGTTGCTGTGCTTGGTTCGGAAGTGGTCGGACGATATCGCAAAAAATAAAACTGGTTCTTATTTGAATTTTTTAGCACGTTATTAGTCAAGCAATAGATACATTTGGCCCGAATTATTAAACCCTATTCACAGTTAATCCAAAGTGGCACGTCTGATTAATGACGCCATTGTGTAGTCACAGAAGTATTGTTCGGTGATGTCGTTATTGTCGAATAATAACTTTATGTGTAAAGGCTAAAAGCATTCAGTCAAATTAACACCCCATTATTGTTATTTCTAAAATTATCAACAGGTCGAAGAGCGTGTGAAAGGATTGAGGGGTTATTTGGCCATTTATTGACGATTTTAATTTGGTGGATCGGCAACTTTGTGTTCCCAAATCCAATGACAAATGAAGTTGAACCCACAGTCTTGGAAAAGTACAAACTTGATAAGAGACTTGGCAAAGGGGTAGTTATTTTATGGAATGTTTGTGCTTTATCACGCCACCGATCCAATTGATGAATATCGTTTGGTAATGTGTGCGTTATTTTTGTTTGCACTAGGACTAAACATTCATAAATTATTATGATCGTAGGCTTATGGTATTGTGTGGAGAGCAACCGAAAAAGATACCAACAAAATTGTCGCTCTGAAAAAAATATTCGACGCTTTCAGAAATGAAACCGATAGTCAAGTAGTGGTTGATGATGGACGAAGAAATCAGTTGAATTTTTAGAGAACGTTTCGGGAAATATGCTACTTGAAAGTAGGTGTGATTGTTGTAATGCGTAAGATATGTTTTTAGGAGTTTTCCAACCATGAAAACATTGTAAAACTATACAATGTGATCAAATCAGATAACAACAAAGACATTTACTTGATATTTGAATACATGCGTAATACACATAAAAATAATCGAAGAATGGAATATTTTTAGCTGCCGATCTTGAGTCACTTATTGCTCGGCCTAATGTGTTGAAAAATATTCACAAAAAGTCCGTGATTTATCAAGTAACTTGTTGGTCTCAGTTTTGCATGAACCTTGAAATGTTGTAGATCTTGAAGGGTCTTTTGTATATTCATTCGTCCACTGTAGTTCATCGAGATTTGAAGGTATTTTCGCCATTTGGGTGTATCGTGTGAAAATAGTCCATTTACGTTATTTAAGCCTAGCAACATCCTAATTGATGGAAATTGTCTTGTTAAAGTAGCCTTCTTTGCTTTCATATCCTACCTCTACATCAACTTATAGATATGTGACTTTGGAATGGCAAGATCGTTACACACCCACACGAACGAACTTGGAGAGGTTGCTATGACCGACTATGTAGCAACACGCTGGTACAGAGCCCCAGAAATTCTGCTTTCCTCTCCAAAGTAAAACGCTTCAATTTTAGCACAGTTGAAATTGTCAAAAAGGTATACCACCAAAATTGACATGTGGTCTTTGGGCTGTATACATGGAGAGTTGTTTCGTGGCAAACCTTTATTTCCGGGGAATTCCACTTTGAATCAAATTGACTATATTATGTCCGTCGTCCCACCCAACTCTAGAGAAGGTAACCATGCACACACACTTGACAAAGTATAAATTTCATGCCAATATATAGACATCAGTAGTATCAATTCGACGTATGCTAGCAATTTGCTGTATCGTCGTAGCAAAAAATACTCTCAAAAGTCACTCAACGCACTATTAACCGCTACCACGCCCGACGACGCGCTGCAGTTGTTGAAGGCGTTCTTACAATTCAACCCCAACAAAAGAATAAGTGCACAGGAGGCTTTGAATCATCCGTATTTGGCAGAGTTTTATCAACCAACCGAATTCAAAACCCTCTACTACGATGTGATACCTCCTATTGATGAAGGACAAAAGTTGACCATATCGGAATATCGAGAAATGTTGTTCCAGGTGGGATTATATATGTTATGAAATTTGGGTAATTGTTACAATTAACCTTTTAGGATACACTTAGTGACCAGTTACGGTGTAGAAGAGCCAAGCATTCCTTTATTGAATATAAACCAATTAAAGAGTCCACTTATCAATCTGCTTGGAGAACTAGTTTCACCAATGAAAAAAGTAATGATTTATTGAGTGAATGTTGTACATTAGACGAATTAAAAGGTAATGAAAATGAACAGGAAAAGGTTCAAATCTCTGACAACACCAGAGTCAAGGCAAAAGAATCATGGAAGACGCTTTTCAAGAGCTTCCAATCGGACAAACGTTCAACCAGCGTAAAAAAACAAGTTGGTGAACAAAACGTCAAAACCACTCCCAAATTATCCTCTAACTATGAACCAGCTTCCAGCACTACCAATCAAATCACAAGCTACATTGAGCCCATACAAATAACAGAACATTCCAATAATTCGAAAAAACAAAAAGGTGTGCGTGTTTGGTGTGTCTGTAAAATTCACAAGGAATTTTAGACAGTGCAGCTGTTAAATCCTCCACCTCAGAACCTCATAAAAGTTCAGGTGATCCTTCAACAAATGAACCAACCAAAGTATCGAGCGGAATTTCAAGCGAAATCAAAAATCCAAAGTCTGATTCAAATGAATGCATGCCATTGAAAGCACAAGTGGTCAAAAAAGCCGCACATTTTGAAGGTCAATTTTGTCAACTCTCTCTTTTATGACCTTTCATAGAGCACATTGGAGTTGATAATAAACCTCAAAACAGTATACATACACACGAATTTTTAATTTATTCGCCGAACTTCATTGCTGATCTAGATAACCCCCATTCGAAAATAACTTTAATAAAAAGTGCGTCACTATCGAATCTTCCACAAACCGCTGCATTCATTAAACAAATGGTCCATAAACCAAAAGAAAACGGTTTGTTTGCACAAGTTTCAGCAAGTTTAAGGTAACAAATTTAGTGCCACTCAAGCCTTTAACAAAACCCATCGACCCAACTATTCCAAATGTATGGTATCTAGTTTGCTTCCTTTGTTACATAGGTTTTAGGAAAACGGATTTTTTAAATTAATCAAAAATTATATATTCAACAAAGCCGACTCTCTAAAAAAGTCAATCATGCAGAGTTCACCCTGTATCAACAATATGTACGCGTCAAAAACCAACAAGAATGTAAAAAAATCAACAATCCAAGTAGACACCTTCATTTGATGGTCTTTGATGCGAAAATTAATTTTTTAGTTTCAAACACTTTCAAGTACCATAACAATTTAGAAGATGAATCTTCGGGCCACTATTTTTACTGTTTTAGCGCCACGGTGTTTTATTTATTGCACACTCGGCAATAACGTTAAGAAGTATCAATTTGTTTTAAAATGAACAAATACTAAACTGCACTCATCATTAACAGTTTCATGTCATTCACATTCCGAACAAAACTCCAAAAACAATTGGCGTTTAAAAATATTAATGGTTAAAAAAATTTATAAAACTGTCTCTGTTCATTCTTTATTGTTCATTACAGTGAACAGACAATTTTATAACTTCTTTATAATTTATTAGAACTATTTTGTGTAGTTAATTAATCTTTTTGCTCTTTAATAGTTCATTTACACATCGAATCTTTCTTGCACATTATAACAGCAGACAGACCTCCGTGTCCTTTTTATTCCCCTATGCGCCTTTGTAATGTCACCTATATAAATTTATTCCCTGCAACCCACCCGCTATCTCATCCACATCTACAATATATCCTTTTGACTTTCAAAAATAGTGCTATAATGGAAATTACATTTTATTTTCAATGTAAGGGGCGTGACTTTGAAGTCATACACTAATTATTTCACACAGCTAGTTGTCCTTAGTACTCCTAATCGAACCTGTTGATATAAAATAGTTGTTGCGTTTTGTATAAGGTTCGCATGTATATGTATGTATAGATCATTTTTATTCAAAGATATATTTCAATAATTAGCTGTGAACTTAAAAATCCACGAAGTAAACAAATATTTAATCGACAACTGTTGTCTCTATTTTTAACACGCATATCTGATACTGGTCAGCATTCCATCAAAAAGCAGCAGATTGGGATTTTCCAGTTGTCATAGTGTTGAAATATTTTGTTCAATTATTTTAAATACTTCGATACCAATGTTGCCCAAGACACCACTTGATTATTTCTTATAGTATAATTAGTACCACGTATTTTATTTGAATTATTTGGGGTTATACCAAAGTCATGGTAATTATAAAATCAATTTATAACGAATATTTCAATTACATTAAAAGAAATACAAATATATAATTTTATGCGCGCACGCACCAACACCGATGAATATTTGTCATCTAACTTTTTGGAAAATACAAAATAGATAAATTATGTTTTTAATAAGTGAACGTTTTTATTTATCTAAATTTAATAAAAACAACTAAAAAGGTGACTTGAAGCAGTTTTTATATTAATTTAAAAAAACCCCATTATATTGGAAAAATGTAAACTTTTCAAGTATTGAAAATAATTTACATTTGGTATTAGGAGTTAAATATAGTATATAAAATTATTATCAGAAATAACAATTTTCATATAAATTTGAATACTTTGTTTCATTTATTTCAATTTGAAGAGGCTGGATAGGTATTAATTGATTTTTCAACATTACATCAAAATGTATTTTCCTAAAATTTGTGGTATTTTAATAAATCAACCTCTGATATGAATGAATTTCATCTATTATTTTTTAATTAAGGGTTAAAAGACTACTTGAATCTGTTAATATTAAAATGAGCATTACAATAAAAACATGCACTTAACATTAGCTCTAGCACTAAAAACAATAGTAGACACGGAAATAATTAATCCCACGCATATAATTTAGGTACAATAAGCAAATGAGCAGTATGTTTAGTATGGGTTAGTGTCTAGAAGCTGAAGAATGGTGTGTGTGTTGTTGGCGATTGCCGCCACACTTTCCGGGTCAAACGCATCGGCATCCGTAACCATTTTTCCAATGTCATCGGGCAGAAAGTCGATCTCAGGGCACTCTAACCACCACAATATATTCTCCGCATTCGTGTGGTTTATAAAATAAAAATCTCCTACTTGTTTTCATTAAACGCAAACACTGGTAAAATAAGGTGTCGGTCACATTCAAGTCAGATTGGTCGGGATTCAAGCTCAAAATATCACTACATCCAGCGTGTTAATGGGAATCACTACGTGATTAATATTGCACAGTGTCAACCAACATACAAGTCTCTCTGGATGACATTGAACCAAGCTCGATTTTTGTAGGTCTCAAAATAGTACATCTAAGACAACAGTTCATATAGTTGCATTAGAATTGTTTAGTGTACATTAGAAGAAAGCACAATGAAGAAGTAGAGAACATCTTGTGGCGAAAGGAAGGATCTAGCGACAAATTTGCCATACAACTCATCAAACGACAGACAATTCAAAGTTGTCTCGTTATCCTCCTATTCAAATCAATAAAGTTGGTTCGAGTCAGTGATATCACGTCGCAGTTTCCATCAGCAAGTTTTTCTTGGTACTCCACGAATTTCAATTGGTTTTTAATGTCTAACCAAGCATTTAACCACAAGTGAATAGTGTATCAATAATTAAAAACAAGCTAATAATAAATGGCTACTCTCGCAAGACTCTACATCATCTATCGCCTTTTTGTTGATGAGCGACAACGAAAGATATATCTAGAGTAGTGATTTAATTGAGTGTGCAGATGGGACACATGACGAACCTTTTTCCACAAGATTTGTTTGGTGTTGTCGGCACACAATTGCAAGCAATCAGTAACCTAAAATGTTGCATCAATTGAATGGGAATTTACAGCATTCAATACATCCTCCTTGGCGTTATTGTTGTAGTTGTAGATCCACAAAGCTTCGGGTATTCGTCGAACGAGCGACGGATCTTCATTGCTGATGTCCACATGGGGTTCCAAATCCTTCCACTGGCCTAGATAGTATTCTTTGAGAAAATTCATTAGTTGACAAACGCACGCTTCTGAATCAGATAGTTTTGAATGAAGCGGTTCATCATCTATGAATTTCGCCGATAACAGGTTGACAAAAAATTGGAATTACTGGGTGCTTGTTTTTATAGAACTCCAAATCGTAGACAGAACCTGGGGCTTTGGTTATCTGGTAGATGAGCAGGTAGATCTCGCAGTCGTCGGCCAGTTTCATTGCCATGGCTTGGTCGTTGTAGGCAACTACCAAGAAAAAGTTAAAGGTCGTCCAGCTGCGCAACTACATATTTTATGAGCCAGTTCGTAACGAATATCGTCAGTGGGTGGTCGATTTAGAAGCGCGGAATCGTGTTTTTGCAGTAGAGTGAGTTTGTCCATGAAGAATCGAATGATGTATTGGATGTGCTCGGCGAATTCAATGCCATGATCAACAGCGGTGGTTCTGAGGGAGGAATGCACCGAATAATACACGTCAAGTGCAGAAAAAATCTATCTCGCGTTAACCACTCAATAGTAGGAATAGTGTGTTAGAAGCCCATACAAAGTCAACGATATTTTTCAGTGCGGGACCTTTCAAATACCATTTGGACGGGAAGTTTTGGGCGACATTGTTGTACTGGAGGTATATTGCGTTGAACTTGTTGCACATTTCCTTATAAAAAATCATGTTTCAATCCGTCTTATTGCAACGTTGAAAAAGAAATAACAGTTTGAAGGTAGGAACTCACCGATAAAATCCTTACAACTGGAGCCAACGTTACAAGTCGTTGTTGGGATGACAGTTGAGCAGTGACTTTGACGGCCTTGCTCAAAAAGACACCCAAATACTCGTCCGCTCTGTTGACATCTTGGGTGAGTTTGAGTTGTTTCTTACTGAAGCTTTTCTGAGCGCGAGAGAAAATTTTCGGGACACTAGTCGTACATTTAAAACTAGCGCGAAATCACTGGTGTTGCCCAGTTACAATTAAATTAATTTGTCAATTAGTCGGTTGATTTTAAAAATGAAAGCAGAAACTTATAATACACAACTAACAATTCATTAAAAACCATTTAAATATAGAAATTAAGTTAAAACGCATAATTCAGTTGGAAAATAATGGAATTTTGGGGAAGAATCATATGAAAAATAAGGTTAATCTCCATTTTAATCCAA
>JAOPJI010053091.1:0-15240 GCA_027122695.1 Merluccius productus
CCAAATCCCGATATTAAATGCTTCATATCTACAACAGTAAAAATGGTGTAGATTTTTTAAGTAGTACATTAAGTACGATGTTAAGCGTTCTTTTTACGCATATAATGCACACGCACTAAAAACGTGTAAATAGTGAGAACAATGTTTGCACATGTGTACTGATGCGTGAAACACACGGACACTACTCTTTTATATATATAGTAGATGTTGCACATGGAAGTTGTATAATTTGCATTAAATTGATGAAAAAAAGTGATCAGCATAATTTAGGCGAATTCCTTTCTATTTAAAGTGATGTTTTAACAAAATCGCTAACCTTCCTTTTTGGTATAAAAATTTATTATCGTTAAAGAAACATTTTAAGCTGAAAATCTCTCACAATTTGTCAGACACGGAATCTCAATGTGGACTTTTTGTTGCGTTAATTTGCCTCCGTCTAAAGTGACTGTAGTTTCAGATTTAAAATGAGTCATCCCAATGTTTTATATCGTTGGTAGGTCGGTAGGTAAAAAACGATTATATTTTCCAATTTGATTGCTTCATAATTTTAATTCAATCTAACCTGCTATCCAGCGTTTTTTAAATTGTTTAAAGAGCAGTTATTGAAGTGTTTCATTTCTTTAAATAAAATGTTTGCTATGTATTTTTTATAACGAACTATAACTTCAGATTTACCTTGCCTATTTTAATCCACATTTCCTCAAATCAACAACATCTATCACTTTTTAAAAGGCCAGTGACTATGTTCATTGTATTGGATATCTCTAAGACTGTCGTCGATATTAAATTCTGATTGCACAAATGTAAAAAGCTATTTTTACTCTAAATTTCCGCGAATAAATATTACATTTAGTATATAAATCTTCAGTGGACCTATCTCAATAAAGATAATTTTATTTATAAAATGATTAGTATTATTTGCATTTTAGTCTATATGGATGAATTAAATGATATATTAACTCTAAAATGCAAGTAATATCCATTACATAAAAAATCGTAAGTGAGGATAGATATCGTTAATGGGATGGTACACTGAAGATTGCAACAACATAAATGAAATATTTGGTGCAGTAAGTGAGACAAAAAATACCTTTATACATATGTGAAATCGGAGTGTAATTTCAATGCTAATCTTAGAGGTATTCATTGGTATGAAAGTAGTTGCTGGTTTTCAAGAAGTATCGAATAATTTCGTTATTGTGAAAAATTTGTAAACACCTAATACTTGAAATAATTCGTCATAAATAAAGATAACTGATTTTAATGCAATTTAACCGACTAAACTAGACTTTAAACAATTATTCAATGGGACAGTGTGAAGCAATGCTACTGAAACACTAGTCAGATTTGACTCCTAAATTTTACATTAGAGTTTAAATAGGTGGTTTCCACGTTCGCTGGGTTTCAATACCAACACACAAATACTAGTATAAGAGAATAAGGTAAAATTGTGACACGCTAATATACTATTGATACTGTAAAAGCTGAGTTACAATAAACATACACTGACCGTCAATTGTCCATTACCATGTGTTATATATGGGATTAAATATAGATCCCGCGCGTGTGCACGGCACGCGTTGTTGTTTGTAAACTTGTCTTTTTGCGCGACTATACTACACCATGAACCACTGCTCTTCAATATTCAAATAAAAAATCGCCGCATTAATATAACACATCGCATTTGCTCAAATTTGAAAATTACTGTTGTTTATATTATAATCGGATTATATTTTTGAAAATCAACAGAAACCAAATAGATTCCACAATACTAATAATTTTTAATCGTCGACATATCTATTATACCATATCTTTATGTATCTACTAACTACTATATATATAAAAGAGTAGTGTCCATGTGTGTTTGCAAGTAGGCAAGTCCGAAGCCCTTTTCTTCGATATACACATTTGACAACACCACTAATACAGCAAAAAAATAGATAAAAATTGTCAATTTCAATAGATTTGTTTAAATACTTAATAGTAGGTCTAAATGCAACAGTTTTTAGTTGATTTTCAAAAGTATACTGCGATTAAAACGGTCCTAATCCGATTATAATATAAAATAGCTCTTTGTGCTAATTTACGCAAATGTAGTTTGCTTTATAGTTATAACACTAAACATTGTAACTAATAGCAACGAGCTAATCATTTCATATTCCAATACGTTATTTTTTTGTATGTAAATGTGTGTTCATGGTAATGACCAAATAGTCAGTGGAAGTTTTGCTTTTTATAGCCCATATTTTACGGTACTAGTATGAATTTTAAGTTCCTAAAATCCAGCAATCTTCTTTATGATATTCATCGTTAACTTTAAGATATAATATCAAACCATCTAACTAAACCTTAGTGTTCTATTTCAAGTTTTATATTACAACATGCTTAATTATTTTTTACTATAAGATAGATTATTAATTGAGTGCATGAATAATTCTTTATTGGATTTATTTTCACGTCTACCTATTGAAAACATGTTATTTATCAATTTGCTTATATTATCTCAATTAAAATCAATTAACAAATTCATTAGCTATCTTAATGGTGGTTATTTTAAACTTTTAAGTATTTTTAAATTAAGTTATTAGTATAAACAACTCAAACAATAACTAAGCTAATAAATAGTTTGTCAAATAGTGATGTACTTCAATGAATTAGTGAAATATACACTAAACATAGCAATTTGAGGATTACGTTAAATTATTTTTTGAAAAATTATAAGTAAAAAAATGCAATCTAATATAATGTAACACTTAAATGAAACGTTCAATTAAAAACTTACGAGCAACGCTGGGCTTTGTCGCTAGTATTATTATATGAATGCACTTATACCAACACATCTGTCTATTCTTGTGGGATTACGAATAATGCTCACCCATTGTAACAACTCAGTGATGAAATTGGCATTCCAATTGAATTACATACCAGCATTTGAATGAAAATCTAATAGTTTTATTGTCGTTAGCTAAATATTATGTTTTTGTGTTCCCAATAATAATTATAATAACGCACTACGCTCTGTGTATTGTGTACTACGAATATCGTCGAGATCAAATCAAAAGGAATAATCTGACGAGCTTATCCCAATTTAGACACGGACTAATCTGAAAATGGCTACTAAGAGTGGAATGTTTGTATTGCTTGTATTTGGCGTGTTGTTATGGAATGTGCAATCATACGTCGTTCCATTGTACACCGTCGAGGAACCTATAAGAAGCGTTGACGCCAAAGCAATAGAGGTTGGAGGATATTCCAAGGAAATTCCTGCAGATAAACACATCAAAACCCTCTTCCAACACGTATTTCTTGTTCGTTACTCTCTTCAATGAAATATAGCTATTTTCCAATATCCAAACATCACACCAACATCTCACAAAAACTCAATTCAGCGACGTCAACGTTATTTCCTACAAAAAGCAAATTGTAAATGGCATAAACTCTTTGGTTACCGTAATTTATGTTGGTTGAATCCATCTAATAGCGGTGAATTAGTTCAAAGTGTTGAGTACCGGCAAAACCTACACCACGGTGCTCTACCAAACTTTCTTCGACAACGTGGGAACGACGAACGCGGAAGTGTATGACACAAGAGAAGTTTAATCTTTACGTGGTAAACTACCTGTCTCGTTTTTGTACTCTACGTGGACGAAGATTATGTTGCAATGAAAATATTGTTCACGCGTTCTTACTGAATATTTTCGTCTTTAATTATATATTTTAGTTTTTCAAATTGTTCTGCAATGTGGTTTAATACAAAGCGATATTTAGCACACTCTATTTCAACTGAAATGTAGCATTTTGTTAGTAGTTATTTTGACGGTGTATGTCAAACTGAAATATTTCCACATGGAAAAGCGAGATAGTATATTTTGATTTAATGTGTCGAAAGGTGACTAAGTGCAAGTTTTAATCATAGTTCGTTGTTTGCCAACACTAGGTCTTATGATACAGTTGTGTAGGTGACAACAAATTAATGCTCAAGTTCGACTCGGTCATTTGTATCGTCGATGCAAGTTGTCTGCCGCTTGACAAGCTCATCTTATTAATGTGCAAACGCACTTCGACGTAAATTTTCATGTTGTTGGTGGTAGGATTGTTTGGAATCGCCTTCCTAACTTACACGCTATCAACATGGATATGAAAATCAAAGTATATCTACGTTTATAATTTCATTTAAATATACTTCTAAAACAATGTAATCGATAACCAACTCAAGATTTGCTTCGAAGCATCATGTGTGAGTAAACGATCAAATATGCAAATCGATTGTTTTTGTATCTATTTTAAGTTATTTTATTAACAGCAATAACTAATTTAAATCAATCACTGAACGTTAATTCCTAAAATGTTGCTCAAATTTATTGATTAATCAATGTTTGAAATGGCGAAAAATTGCGTTTTAATGAGAAGTTACATCCACAAAAAGTATATCAAATTTTATTGATCGTACTAAAATATGGAATTTTTCTTTTACACTTTATAATATCAAGTTTCAATTGTTTATTTTTAGAAATTTTACAACCAAAACTTATTTAAAAATGACTTTGAAAGATTTATCATTTAAAAAATTGCAAGTTATGAACAAGCAGTAGTAAAGGTCATGCAAAGTTACGGCCACTGAAAAATAATCAGAAAACTTGCAACAATTTTTAGGTTTTAAATTGCGGATTATTTTATAATGGTAGAATTTGTTATATTATTTTTAACTAAATTTCGCGCTTGATGCACTTTTGTGTGTTCACCTTTTTAGGTCCAATGCAAGACTACGAAATACCATTCTTGTCGTTGAGTTGACTAACAACTCAGCTACAACGTTCAGTTCTACACGGTCGAGAGGTTAACCCTTAGAATCTTATTTTTGCAATATGGCAAAATTTCCTGTGTAAATATGGTTAGTGATGTGCATTATATTGGAATTATTCGGTTTATAGTTTTGACGCGAATCAAGAAACAGTATTAATAAACAACAACCCTTATCTATCATCGTTCTTCGTTATCAAAGGTGGCGTCACAATAGTAATGCAATGGCGCCTTTGAAACCACCGTGTAACTAATATTCCAAAAAAACTAAAAGAAAAAAAATAAATAGTTTAAATTGTGCGTGCGCCACCAATAAATGAATTTCCAGTAACAATCAAATTTTAGAGAACAAAAATAGTCAATATATCAAGAAAGTGCATTAAACTTTCGCTTAGATATGTTTTTATTTATGTGATTTGTGAGAGCTTTATAAACTAAGAAAAAGGTGCAAAATTGACTCAAACAATTTCAATATTGTATTATATATTAAAAATTGTTTGTACTTAAAATACTTGCGGATATAGCGAGTTGTCGTGTTCAAATACACTATATAAAATTAATCTCGACAAATCAGTGAAAAAACAATCTTTGCACACAAAATAGTCATTTTAATTGGAGCACTGCATCATCTTGTTATTTGAAATATCAATTGTGCAAGGAAAAAGGCAGTAATTAATTTTGAGATTAAAAAAATTTAAAGTTATCAATTTTAACAATAGGTAGCAACATGTGTTGGTTGCATCGAGTTGGAAAGATTAAACAAGGTAAATTTGAAGATTTTCTTAACTAACATATTTGTTAAAAGTTTCGTTGTTTGATAAAAAAGTGATTATCTTGTATGAAAATTTACACCTCTTTAGAGGTTTTAATCGTAGTGTTTTTAAAGTTAATTGTACAAATAACCGAAATTCAGTTGATGAGTTATTTGGTAAAAGGTCGAAAAATATAGAATTAGCGCGCCAATTAAAGTGTCACGTATTTGGGACTAAATTTTCATTATCCCACTTTATTTCAATATATCTTGATAGCTTTACCAATTTAACAGTTACCACTGTAGCACCACAATCACATCGTATATTTCCAATGGTCGATGAAATCAACTAATATTTGAATTTCCATCTACACAATTAACACAATTTTGCATAGCACTACTTTGCTTGATAGTTATGTTTAGTTGTTATTGATTGCATTTTAATTTTTTAATTCCAAATTTGCTGACGTATCACAACAGCCGCCGATATCAACATTAACACCAATTCACAATATAGAGGCAATTAAACACGTAAATCTACTTATAACATTTGAGGATCCACGAACTTGGGGATTCCATTGTTGATCTGTACTCAAGCTAAATTTAAGAACATGGGTTTACACTTGTGCACTAGTGTTAAAGTTAATGTTGGGTGTTCAGATGGAACTGTCGAGCCGGTGAGACACTACTACATATCAACCTAGGACTCAGTGTATGTTTTTGAAAGTTGTTCACGCCAGAAAAACTAGAACAAGCCGTGGTCATGGTCCACAATGCCATCACAATCAGTAACTTGCAGCCACACTGAAGCTAATTGGAAATTCCGTAGGAAAAAACCCAGAATCGTTTGTGTTGGCCATGGAACCTATGAGCATGGAACAGATAGAGGTGGTGCGAAAGCAATTTGAAAAGTTATCACACAAGTACAAGGTGCTTGTAAACTAGTTGATTGCCATGACATGTCAACATAGTCTATGTATGATGCTATCGACTCCAACTACGATATAAGTGGGGCTGTCTTGTGCAAGTGTATTCTGATGAATGAAGTGCAGACGATCGCCTACTGGGTTAGGCATGCTTGCTATGTATGATTAAATAGTTTAACTTCATTTCCCATTCCATGTTGTGCGGGTTGTTGTTAATGTGTGCATTTGTGTCTAGTTCAAGTCTCATTATTGGTGTACGAATTGGTTGTTTCCATGAAATTGCTATTTTTTAGATATCAAACAACAACGGGACTACTTCAGATACCAATATGTCGTAAGAGGAGTTGTCAAGCCTGTTTATAGGTAAATTTAGATGAAATCGGGAAATGCCTTTTTTGATAATAACAACAACCAAAACGTCAAGATACTCAGTGAAAAGCAAGGTGAGTGAACAGTTAATTTGAGTCAAAATTGATTTGGTTTAGATGTGTTTGTAATTCCATTTTTCTATGATTCATTTGTGTGTGCATATTAGAGTGTGATTTGCGATACCGAGAAGCCCGAATTCGGCCCCAATTTTGTAAGGGTGCTCTTTTGTGTTCATTCGAGTAACTTTAATTGTGTAGAGTTGCTACAACATAGAAAGGATAATTGTTGAAGCGTTGTTCGGTCATTCTAATGATGTATATTTGGTTGTTTGCACGCATCAATAATCTTTTATTATTTTTATGAGACAATTAAAAGCGTCGCCCCAATGTACTACGAAGGCAAGTCAAAGTTCGATTACTTCCATGAGGTCATTTAGAGTATCAGGCCAAGATAATAGAACAAATGAATGACACGTGTGAAAACAACTGCGTCAAGTTTTTCGAACTTCTTCTCAAAGCACACATTATCAAAAGTTGCGGTTTTAATTGCGTTTAAGGGTACTAGACCAATGGACATTAAGATGAGCGATACCAAGATAACAGAGACGGTACAATTGTTAAAATCGGTATATGAAATGTTTGATTTGTTAAAATGTTACATTCATCATAATTTTATGTTGTTCGCAAAATATTACTATAGAAATGGTGAAATGTTAAGTTGTATTGAAAGATTGACTAAATATTAATGCGTAGAACACTTGTTATTGGAACTTTTTGCGTGTATTATGAACAACCAATTTTTTAAAGGAATTGCTATGAATAAACATGATTTATTGAAAATTTATACATATCAAGGATTGACATATTTAGTGGAACATTAAAAACACCCTTAAATGTGGTGGTCGATCAGCAAGACGATTTTAAAAAAGTTCCGATATTGTTCAGTTAAAAGGTTTTAAAAAAATTTATTTATTACTGACATATAAGCTAAAGTGGGTTACTGATTTGTATTATTCCCAATTAACATTGTAAGGCTTGAATGTCTTTGACAAATGTCTAATTTTTTCAATAGAATGTTTTGTGAATATAAAAAGTTTAACCAATTTTTATCATGGATTTCAATAGTTTATTCAGTAATAAATAAACGGCATTTCCATGATTCATTTTGTATTATCTCATGTAGGTAGTAATATATTTAAAAATTTATTAAAACTCACATTTATTTATTTTCTGAATTCACTGCAGTGAATGCTGTAGGTAAAAAGGGACAATGTAATTTTCACTTAGTTCAAACCGGGCGAAAAGAACCACGCAAAACTAACCGAATTCTACATCGACTTTTTCGCCACAACCAACCTGAAGCACATTAAAAAAGTCATCGTGGCCTTTAAACAAGTGGGTTGAATGGTCTAGTCGAACTTTATTTGTGTAGACTTATGGCGTGTCGTTGAATTGCTACATTAAGGCGGTTATGCCGCCTCCACTGAGAAAAATTTTTTCCATTGCATGTAATTTATAACAAATATCATTCTGAATGGAGATGTGTGACAATATGGGCGATAAATAGGCCGGATATCACTTAATCGCACCAAATACTTCAGCAAGGAGCTGTTTAAGGCCGTCCACCAAAACGATTACATCGCCACATTGAGAATACTCACTCTTAGCAAGGTTGGGTCGACTAATTAATAATCGTTCGTTTGATGTGTATTTTAAATTCAAAGGCAAATGTGGAAAAAATCCTCGACACCTATGAGGCGATTTACGGGTGCACTTTTGAGAAATCGCTGGCGGTGATGACTTGCAGCCACACTCGTCAGGTGGTCTACGGAAAGTACTTCATGAGGATCGCTCTAGCTCACGCCTACTCCGAATAATCTTATTGGCACTTGACAAAGTCCAACATTATTCGATCAAACACCTAACTTCGCCTATTGATTGGAAATACTACTATACTACTCATTGGTCTATAGACTTCTTCAATAGTGTTAAAAGCGCCAACAACGCATATACTATTTCCTTGTTCATCTATTCACACACAATATAATTTAAACTCTGTTTAAAAAATTATCGTCACTCAAATTTCAAATCTTTTATTGCGGTAAACTAGAAATTGTGGGAATTTTAAATTGAAATAAACGACTGAAATTTAACAGTATTGTTATCATTAATTGCAATCACATAATAGAATATGTTTAAATTTAAAGAACAATTTAGTACGACAAGAAAACAACATTTTTAAATAAAAAATGATAGACAAACATTTTGTCGTGATCTTGACAAAAATGGGGTTATCATTTATAAACGATTTATTTTTAAAGACAAATTACGTTTGGGTGTCAGAATGCTATGGAAATTAGAGTATTTTATAAGGATACGATTTTCACTTTAAACAGCGTTTCATTTTCTAATTCAAGATATTACAATTAAATTTTAAAACATTTTAATGGGTCGAATTAATCCATTCATGTTACTTTAAAAGAATGTTCTGTTTTAGGTTTTTTAACATTTAGACTACTTAACTTTTGTTTTCATCAAGTGGAGTTAATTCTGAAATATTAATTATACATAATTTTATGATATATTTTCATTTGGAAACTGACACACATGGAGCAAAACAGATTTTAATAATTGCCAATTTTTCGCGCTAAATTTTAAAATAAAAATATTGCAACATTTTTTATATTAACAGTTAAACATGACGTTAATGAATTTTAAATAATATATAAACTACAGAGGTAGTCATTTTGACTAGAAGTATGAAAATTTTGAATAGTGAACAACTGAATTCAATTTGATATAGACAGAGGTCGCAAAAATTGCACAATTTCTGTGTAATTATTTTTATCGAAACATGCTCAAACTAAGATATAATAACAAAAGAACATGCTAGCAAACTCCCAATTAATACAATCTAAAGTGTAAGTGTGAGATAATGTAATCAGATTCCACGAAAATGTTCCTATTAGCAATAAGCAGATTGTTTAAGGTTGTAGTGATAAAATTTAATAAACACTTGATGTTTTCTCTAAGAATATCTAGTTACTTATCAAATACGTTTAGCGATAATCAAGTGATAACAGAATCAACGCCTTATGCCATTAGTCATGAGAAGCGCTGTAATCTGATTAAAGTTCAACGGAAACTGTGGCATGCCGGCACCACCAACTGTTGACCAGGGGGAAAGACCAAGTACCAGCGATAAAATTACTTGTACTAATTTTATTTTTAAGACTCCCATGCAGATGATTACGTAAGTTGAATTTCAATGTCCAACCTCGATGTAGTAGCTCCACAGGTTATACATCCCGAAATGCTGACAAACTACATGATCACTTTGAAGACATCTCTGACGAAAAGTAAACAGCCATTTCCTATTGTCTTTATGATCAATATTTCGAAATATTAATAATAAATTTTTGTAAAGTTTAATTATCCACTTTTAAGACAACCCCAAAATCTTCATCAAACTCATGGCCACGCTCGACTACCCTCAGAGAGTGTTCCTCAAAAAGGCGTTTGAAAACGAAAATAATGAGGCACAATGAACAATTTTTATTCACTCCAGCTTATTTACTTTAATAGACAATTCTTAACTTGATTAACAAAAATATCTCCAAAAAGTTCAAAAAAATATGCAAAGTGATGACGTTCAATTACCAACAGGTTTGCTCTTATTGGATTGGCCATATATTCAAGGTATTATTTTAAGTTGTTCGACACTTAATTCTCTCAGAACATAGAACACTACACGTGTATCAACTCAATGGTTCATCTTTGAATAATCACGCGATACTTTTAGTTGTTACCTTCCAACGACATATGGTCGACATAGGGATGGTATTTAAGTCATATGCATGTAAATAATGTAGGTGTTAATAGAGAGTCGATTATTTTCAATTCAAGCACTATGACAAACATCACGGTTTCAGTAAGCACGGGCACACACCTTATGCTGGTAAGCACGAGATAGATATTGCTTAGTGACTATTTTCAATACGGAAATTTTTAATTTATTTTGCTATTACAAAAGAAAAAATAGTGTGCGAATATTTTGGATCGATTTTTGTTGATTTATAAACTATTGAATTGGATTTTTATACAATAAAAATGAAGCCTTTTTAGGCATATGTTTAGGCATTGATTTAATAATGATATCCACTTTTAAGTTTGAACTAAATGTTAGAAGTACAAAACACATAATAACTGCGTAACCATGCGATAAAATTGGTTTTTGTGTGCAACTAGCATCATGATGATCTTTAGATCGGCTTTAAGTAGCTATGCTGCGCTTATTTATTAAGATATTACAAATCAAAAACTTTTTTAAACTTAAATGTTTTCGCCTAAATTGATATTGTTAATTCAATTTGTTACAAACATTATCACGCAATTATGTTGAAATAGTTTATTTTTTAAGAATAATTTTTACGTATACATACAACACTCTGAATGTGTCAATTTAAATCGTCAGAGCCAAGTTAGTTGTATGTACACATGTAAATGTAAATTATGCGTAAATTTGGAGGATTTTTGGAAATATTAACAATTACCAAACAATGATACTAACTTTTCTTAGACGCCAAAGTATAAACATAGAGCCACCTATGTGTGCCTAAAATAAACTTAGTGCACTGTCATCAGAAGTTGGATCCCGACTCTCGGCCCAAACTACGTACGACCCACATAATTATCTATTTTCATTTTTATAAAGACACCATACCGACAACTTATTGTTTTGACAGAGTCACTTGTGGGTAAGACTCCGCAAGTAACCTTCAAATGTTTCTCATGCAACTCTAATTTTGTCTAGCAACTAGACGCTATATTGAACAGTTATCGCGACCGTAACATACACACACGTAAATTATTTGTTTTCCATTGGATTATAGACAATGCAAATCCGCTGATATCAGACATACCTAAGGTTGTTCGATGCAAGTTGTGTAGTGGTTTCTTTTCTCTGCTGATATCGGTAGCTTCAAATTGTTGTTCCATTTAAAAACTTTTCTCGCATCATTCGCTACTGAAGGAGAATAATAAAGACAACAGAAATGAAGCCGCTCAAGACATATTAATGGCAGAGTTGTTGAGAAGAGTATTTTTATTTAGTTTGCTCATGTAGCGAATTTATTTGTATCAAATGGTTAATTATAAAGAAACAAACGATACTTTAACTAAACTTTTTAGGTTCATGTTATTGTGATATGTTTACACGATTTAAAGCGTGTTAAGTTTATTGGATTCTCTAACAAACATTCAAATTTTATTTGATTATATTATTAACTCTGAAAATACTTTTTGTTAATAAATATTATTCAATTGAAAATTGAAAAAATATTCTTACTCCAATACAATTTTTCGCTTTATACTTAAATTAATATAATGTTTCTAGTCTACTTTTTTTATTTAAATTAAAGTCATTATGTTTGTGAACATTAGTTTATATCCCTATTTTAATATGAATTAATATAGGTTGTTAAATTGGTTTTATAAGACGACACTTTCGTTTTAAGACGAAAGATTTCAGAACATGTCTAATTATTTTGTATTTATTTTCCGTTTATACTTTAATTTAACGGTTGTGATTTTTGTGAAATTCTATTAATAAATACTATAAATTTAAAAAAACTACATTTTCATGTAAATACAACAAACATTAAAATGTATATTCAGACCTTCGATAACGACTACGTAAAAAAGAGACTGGCAAACTTGTACTCCGCTGTGTTTTCCAAATCCTCACTTCCAAAGTTAAAAGCGACAATTAAAGAATTTAAAAAAGTACCATTTTGTTTATTTCATGATGTCAATCTCGTAAGATGCATGGCGTTTCCATGAAAACCTTTGTCAAGGGTGTCTTTCCGTCCCCCTTCAAAAAACTCATATCGACCGCTTGTAATTTTTTAATAGTTTTAGTCGCGCTATACCGAAACTTTTTGTGTGCTTTTCAATAGCTTCTGAATTTAATGAGTGCATTTTACTGACAATAATTTTAAAGGCCAGATAATTGATGATCCTCTCAAATACTACGCAAAAAAGCTGCTTAGAGCCATTTGCGAGTGCGACTTCTTGTCCATACAAAGAATTATCTCGATGAACAGCGTAAATTTTGAATGGTAATGTAATATTGAATGATGTAGTAGTTAGTCATCAACGAACTGTTTGAGCGATTTCACCAAATATACGGCATGACAGTGAGCGAGTCGGCGGTAAATTTGAAAAAACATGAACGTGCTGCCTCAACGAGAGAATTGATTCACATTTGCTATGAAACATTGATCGATTGATCTCACATAGCAACCTCTGAACTATATTTGAATTTTATTGAATTTTCGTTTGGAAATCTCTAATGCAATCTGCTCACTCTCGCCAAGCTTGCTTATACAAGTCCGTTCATTTTTATTTATAATGCAAATTTGGTTACAATTAATTAAACTACTTCCTTATCTATGTAAATTAAACAATCATTTTAATAAAGATGATAATCTGTTTAATTCACGCTATTTTCTTGTGAAATTTAGCAGCTGCTCAAATACTTCTTTTATTTTCGCATTAAAAATTCTTAATAGTAAACTTGCTGCGTTTCTATTGATTTAAACTATATATTTATCTATAGATGTAGACTGTTTCAAAATAACTAAATTCAGTTGTTATAACTTAACCAGTTATTCACATGTTGAAAGAGCATTGTTTTTGTCAATTTGAAAATACGATTCGAGTATTGTTGTACTTAATCAATTACTATAAAATTTAGTTGTTATTTGCATGATTTATTGAATTATTATTTTAATTACAAACTCATTATAACCTGAATGATGTTTTCTATAATTCGGCCATTTTATATTTATACGCCAATAAGCTCGTCTTCGAGTTGGGTGGGAATTGATGAGTGGTCTCGTCCTTCCTATTGCTTTCCAACAGTTTCTATTATAATATCAATATTTTCCATAATTATTTTATCAGCATTCAGACTTTGGTTTATGGTCAAACTACCAATTTTACACTTAAAGAATAACACTCTGACGTGTAAATAAATGTTTCAACTTTTAAAATTTATCTATGTTTTAATATTTCTAACATTTTCCAGACTATTTTAACGTCAAATATTAAAAGAATATTTGTTTCCATTACTCACTATTCTTACGATATTTAAATTTGCATTGCTTTTATTCGATCGCGCATTACATATGTGTAATTAGTCTACGCCAAGAGTTTACACTGATTTTACAACAACGAACCTATTTAATTAATTCTATTAAGTGTTTTCGAAATGAAAAATACATAACTTATTTAGTAAAATATTCATTAAAGTAAACTTGAATATATACCAATATATAGTTCAGTTTAAAAATAGCCACTGCCAATTTTCAATTCTTTGTGATATAACCATTGAATAAAATTAGTTTTCATAAACTTCAACAAAAAGCAGACATCATTGGTATATAGTAAATAAATACGAAAATAAAAATGCTGGAAAAATTTAATTATTTGTTGTAACTATTGACAACCTATGTTAACATAGCTTAATCCGATCAACGAGAAAATGACAAAAGTTGTCTGTATTATAGATTTATTTTGAAACATAACATAGTTTCACATTTTCTAATATAAAAAATATAAATTTTTCTCAAAACATAACCACATTAAATTTAAAAAATCATATTAATTATGCTTTATTTGTAGCAATATGATATATTGACGCACGAAAAAAACCCAATTTAGATAAGTTGATACTTCTGATAATAGTTATTTTTATGGTTTCGAAACATTTGTAACATATTTTATTAGCATTTGAAGCAAATGTGCGCTAGCGGTTCGAAAGAAAAACCATGCGTTTTTTGGTCTAATCTGCCGATGAATTTGCAGGACATCTTCAACAGCATCGTTTATGTCGAGTGTTGTTTCGTCTCCTATATCTTCTGCCCAATCATCCAAATTTTCGTCTCCATAATGTTCCTTCAATAAATCTAAAATGTTACTCGGCGATTCATTGGGCACCAATTTATCGTTGGAAGTTGTGACTTTAGTAGAACCTTCGTTCTAAAATTTACAAATTATAACATTTTATACAATGTAATTGTTGTTTGTGAATATTGCACGTGTTTGGGTATACTTTAATTGGCTTTGGTGAAGTAATTCCATACAATGAAACTATACAAATTATAAATTGAATAAAGTTTTCAGCTTACATAAAACTAGTAAAATTATTTTCAAAATGAACTTCATTTTTGTTAAATTACCTGGAGGTCAATTATTCAAAATATTTTATTTATAGTTTTTCAGGGATTAGAGCTTAGAGACAAAGTGATTAGTATAATCAATTTACAAAAAAATAAATACTTTGGTGTCAAATTCACTCAAAACACAAAATAAAAGATTAAAACTAATATTT
>JAOPJI010053100.1:0-15228 GCA_027122695.1 Merluccius productus
TAAGAGTTCTTTTTACGCATATAATTTACACACACTAAAAACGCTTAAATATTGAGAACAGAGTTTGCACATGCGTACTGATGCGTGACACACGGACACTACTCTTTTATATATATAGTAGATGATGTTTGTACGAAAACGAATGATGAACCGATCGTTGTTTAGCTGACTATTAAATAAATAGCAGCCACGCGTAAATAGCACGAATAAATTTGCCGGAAAATTAAGCGCAAACGACGTCAAACGAAACATTAAAAATCTAAAATATGTCATGGCGTAACTATAATAAACCAGTAGCGAACAGATTAATGACCCCGACCCTTGGCAGAAATAGTCTCATCGACGGTGAGAATAAGAGTGGCAGCTTCAGTGGCAGCAACAATGGAATTGATCTTGCTGATGGCAGGTTCCCAAACTGCAGCTTTGTAGTTGTCAGCAATGGTTTCATTGGTGAGGTCAACACCGAACCACACACCGGAACCACCAGCAAGAGCGTGTTTGTGGCGGAGAGGATTCATAATTGAGGGGACATCAAGTCCGGCATTCAGACACAATTGTCTGGGAATCACCTCCAAAGCCATAGCGAAAGCACTAATGAAAAGTTGTTCTTTTCCCGCGATAGTGAGTGAGTGTTCTCGCAGGTGTTTGCTTAGTTCCATTTCTATAGCTCCGCCGCCGGCAACAACTGAGCTTCTCTATTTTAGGGTCACCAAATAATAGCGATAACGTGATAGTGCAACCTTAATAGTTCTTCTAACAATCATGATAGCATCGTGGAGAGAACGATGAACTTCATCGAGATACTGCTCACCGCATCCTCTAAGTAGGAACGTGCAAGTTTTGCTTTGTGGACATCCAGTGAAGATATTGTATCTACATTGGAAGGGCATGAACAAAAGAGATGACCATTATAACAACCTTTCATTTCCAACTTGCACCTCTTCGAACGAATCACACGAACCCAAATATTCTGGCTTGATGGTTTGTTCAAGGATGGATTGCATAGTGCCACCACACGCCTTGATGGTTCGTCTGAGATCTTCCTCAGGAATTCTACCAGCGCAAAACACATCCCTGTAAGTGCGTGTCAACTCAATTGATAATCGCTAAATTGACCTGTCAGCGAAATACTGAGTAGCCACATCTCCAATAGGAAGTCTAGACAGCACAACTTTGGCGCCACTTTTGACGATGACATCCAGTTTCCTGTAGAGAATGTCCCATTCAGCATCGACAATTTTTTGATATTCCTAAGCCAATGAATATGCGCCGTCAATTTGAAGAAAAATACATCTACACTTTTAATACGCAACTCAGCATTCTCCTTCTCAGCTTTCAGCTCCAATTCAATATTGAGTATAGCGATCTTAGGTTTGACGTATTTCTTGGGTTGCATTTCAAAGCCAGCATATGAGAATGCTTTCTTAAAGGCTACACCCAAAATAAGTTTGGAATCCTATGTTAATGAAAATCTTATATTCGCTCAATTAGCTCAACTACATCCATAGTTCCACCTGAGATCTTCTTAACGCCAATCATATTCAGTGGAAGGTAATCGTCCAAATGCTTGACGGCTTGCACGATCATTGGCGTGAATATGTGTTTGTAGTTGTTTACAAGTTTCGAGTTGAGTGCAGTGTCGGCACACTTGTGAAGAATCTCGTCAAGTTTTTCAGGATTGTTCACGTCAATGTCGACTTGGAGTTGTTTGATTTTGTCGACAGCAAGTTGGCAAGCTTTATTGTACGAAGTGGCAATTTTTCGCGGGTCGATTCCATCCTCGATAAAGGTTTTGGCTTTTTTCATCAACTCGCCAGCCAAAACCACGACCGTGGTGGTTCCATCCCCTATCTAAACGAATGTAACCAACCACAATCCCCCAACGCTAACAACTTCTTCGTCCTGCGCTTGAGCGATGTCGACCATTATTTTGGCAGCTGGATGAACAAAGTCCAGTTTATTGATAATGGTGGCTCCGTCATTAGAAATAGTGGTAGTTCGACCTAACCAACATTTAAACACACCTTTCGTTACTAAACAACACATACCATTGACAATGAGTTTGTCCATACCACGAGGACCAAGTGTAGTTTTAACGGTATCAACCACGGCTTGGCATGCATTGATATTGCTCACAATTTGAGGGATTCCTTGTGAAGTGTCGGTTCCTTCTTTGAGAAGAATAATTCCTGGTTTCTTTAAAACACGCCAAATCACATTACAGGCGCAACAATCGCTGATAAATTACCATCATGGACGCCATTGCAATCGTAGTCAGTTAGCACTCTGGTTGGGCCGGAACGAAGATTCACGAACACCACCCACGGACTTGTGGCCCTCTGTTTAGCCTATTTTCAACGTGTTAGCGATATGCTAAACCAACGCTACTAGAGTCCAGTGGTGCTTGGTAACTTTTAAGTGGATGTTTCAGTTAAGTGTTGTATTACACCGGATTGAATTTTTTACTTTAATTTTTCAACGAATAGTATAACGTAATTCTTAACTTGCTAAGTTTGGTGCGCACTTCACAAATTCAATGATGTATATCACTTGTTGACAACCCTTTTATTATCTTAGTTGTTTATACTGACAAATTAATGTAAATGAACTTAAAATAGTGCAAAATAACCCGTCGTTAATAAAACTACTGCGTTTGTTGGTTGATTTTAATCGAGGTTAAATGAAAAGAATTGATCAATAACACTTATTCAATGGGTTGGCGTTAAGTTTAATCTAATAACGAACTATTAAACCAATTGATAATTTATTTGATACTAAAAAATAAATCAACACTTAAAAATATAAATCTTGAAGTGGTTAATTTGGGGTTAAATACCTTAAAATGAATATTATATAAATGAATTCTCGTTTCAGGGACTTAAAATTCAGATTGATACTGTAAAATGTGGGCCACAATAGACAAAGGATCAACCAAATAATTGGCCATGAACATGCGGCCAAACACGGAAAAGCTCAATGCATTAAAATATAAAAGGGCTAGATCAATGCTATTGGTCACGGAGTTTACTACTAACTATATCAAGCGAATATATATGCACAAATTAGGAAAACAGCTATTTTCTTTTTAATCGGATTATATTTTTGAAAAACAACCAAAACATAGTGCATTGAGACCTACTAATATGCATTTAATTAAATCAAACTAAATCCAACATTTTTATCCAGGTTTTGACTGTATTAGTACTGGTGTAAAGTGTATGTATAAAGACAAATAAATTTATTGGCACATGCGTACTTGTTGTCACATAGAGACGCACGAACATTGCTCTTATGTGTATAGTAAGTAGATGTTGGTTCACATTAAATTCAGTTCAGAAATAATGTTAACAGTTTCTCGAACCTTGCAAGCTGTGCTACATGGAAATCAATATTTCTCACGTTTCAGCAACGTGAAACTAAGTGAGCGTCTGAATAATCAATTGGATTGAGTTTAAAAGATAAAGCCTGTTTCATTATTAATTCGTAATGATGCCGATTGAGTGACTAGAACTAAAACTGCGGCAGCTATATGAATTGTCCTTGATTGTATATTGGATTGAAGTTAAACTGGACAATATCAGCTGAGACTTGAAAATCCAATTACGTCACAGTTCCTATCACACTCAAGGTACACGACAAACTAAGTTTGAACGACGGGTGCGTTCGCGTATAATTTTGGGTTAATGTAAACTTTTTGTCAACTGATGCATAATGAACTTGCTGTGTATAACACTGATCTTGCAGCAACAATGGTGTCTAATACGGAAGAATGCAAAAAAGCGAAATTGTCGAAAAATAACGTCAAAAAGTATTTAAAAAAACGTTAGCACTATTTATATAGTAAGTCCGTGAATGTGTAAAGAGAATGACTGTCTACGAAGCCTCTCCAACGAAGCCCCTAACCGGACCCTCATCAATTTGAGCGTCGAGTTGCGCCTTAGTTTCATCTTCGATTTTTCTGATATCATCCATTGTTTTGCCGAACCATCTGTCCATCCAGCACACGATTTTTCTGTGGAAATCAGTGAGAAAAGTTTTGGTGAATCCATCCATGTAATTTTCAATTAGTCTTCCAACAATAGGAAACTAGGATGACAAAATTATAAAAAGCGCTCAAACTCACACCTACTTTACAAGTAATAAAATAGTATTTGTAGCAGCACATCACAGGTTGCGTGGTGGTGGCAAAATCGATAGGAAAGGGGCCTCGATTTTCCTCCTTAAAACAGTACTTGGTAGGGTCGCTGGCTTGGTTGTAGCGATTTTTGTCAAATGCTTGGTTGTCAGCTATATTGATGACTTGCGTGACAGTATTTTTCCTGTCGATAAAGTCGTAGTTGCCGTAGTCAACGTGGTCGTCGTTGCCACAGTCTTGTTGGTGTCGCGAGATGATGACCATTTTGAAGCGATCTCCATAGTGCTCATTCACATATTCGGTGTAGCAGTTGGGGTAGGAATTCCAAGCCTTCTCATGGAACACTAACGATCCAGTGGGCGCAAATCTCTTCACAAACCGAGGAACTTTGTTGTGAATGTTGTAGGTTTTGTAGGTGTATTGTCCAGTTTCGCCGTTCTCTTTGGTGTATGGTTCATTCTTTAGAACGGTGACTCCGTCTCCACCGCCGGTTTCATTTTTGCTCTCTTCTGCCACTCCATACAACTGCGCCACTTGGTACTCACTAACGTACATGGGCAGTGGTATTCTAAATTCGCGATGTATAACCATTGCTAACTACTAATTGAATTCAGTGCGGAGTGTTGGGCGATGTGTCAGTTGAAACCAATCCTAAGTCGATGCAACTTTATGTGCCACGAACGAAACACCTGAAACGTCGACAAGACCCGTCTGCATCTCAACACGACTTGGGACTAATACTCTTAATGGGATTAGGCAACAGCCCTGTTTTCGTCATTGTCGATTCATTGGCTTCTTTCAATTTTGGTGGGTCGTCAAGTGAACAACCATTTACAACAACTACTTTCAACGCAACAAATCAGTTATGGAATTATAATTAATCCGCCCGCAAGTTAATGTCGGATAAGCTAGAATTTCCGGTATTTTCATTGTATAATTAACATTGGCTAAATTTTGAAGTCAATTTCGGAATGTTGACTTTCGTTCAGATAAAAGTAGGACTTATTTTGTGGCTTCGCGAACGGCAGTCGGCTCGTTTTTTCTGATATCAACTAACGGAACATATGATAAAGTTGGAGAAAAAATTAGTGCTGGTAAGATCGTTCTATTTGAAGTTGATCATTCTGCGCGCATCGCTCGTGATAACGGTGCGTAACTTAACTATGCGCACTAATCGATCTACTTGCGTTGTTCACTTGGCTCTGTGTATGGCTAGTGTGTCTATTTCCATTCGAGCATTTCAACTAAAAAAATAGAAAACATTTAGTTCGCGTTTTTGTCGGCATCCTCTAAAAACATCCGTCTTTGATTCTAAATCTTGTAATGCTGCAAACCTCGACCCAGCCTGCTGTTTTCAAAATTAGAACCTGGTCGATTAAATTAAGAACTAACAAGTCGTTTGGTATAGTTCTGGGCAGTTTCAAACGGTCCATTTGTTGACATTAGCATCGATAGCCGATATCTGCTCGTATGGACCTACGAGTAATCGATTAACTCTCAGAACTATTAAACTAAAAACCATTGGATTCAATCATGTTCCTCATGACGGGGTAGTTGTAAAATACTATTACCTCAATGGTTGTCGGTTGGTTGGTTAAAAAATTCAAAGTGTGTATAGTGCTATCTGCCACCTCTAGAGTTTAATTTTCCTACCATAAAAAATCCAGCAACTTATAACTTTAAAACAACTGTTTTTAATGTTATGTTTATTCCTTCGAGTATAACGAAAAATTCAAGCAACAAATAAACTATGGATTTTCATCACTTAACATTGTGCAAGCAAACAACCCTAATTTCACCTAACTATTCCAAGTGTAATATAAAAACTAGGTTTTCTCAATTGAAAGTTCTTTTCATTCTTCGCGCAAGCGCATTGCGGGTTAGCGTTGGTTGCGTTTTGGGTTTGTTCCCTTTTGAGTTAGCCGGCGATACTACAGCTTTAAAAATCACGATGTATATTTTTTGCGCAGTTTATGAATTTGTCTATAGCTAAAACAAATTGTGTTTATACGCCTACTTTAGAATATTAAATTACGGGGAAAGTATTATTCCTTTGTCTCGGTGCTGAACTATAGTTCAAATTAAATTCAGTAATTTGGTGTAATAATAAAATAACCGGGGTTTTAAAAGCGCGTGTCAACAAAATCAACACTGAAATGTGATTTGTCAACTATTTTATAAATCGGTACTGAAATGTGATTTGTCAACTATTTTATAAATCGGCACTTAAATGTGTTTGTTTATTACATCGTTTAAAGTTGTATTAGAGATCAATTAAAATACGAAAAGAAAAAAAGTCTGCGATATACTCTCAAAATTAACGTTCCAACATTGAAAGACTGTGAGTTAGGTAAATTTTCCATCAACTACTCGAGAAAGATTCATGTAGAAAACGCAAAAATGGAGTCTATTTGACCGGAACGTAAGCTCTAACACATAAAGGAAAAGTTGTAGCTAGGAACCTAAGTAGAAGCGGGTTCCTACTGGAATGTTTGTAGTTATAACGGTGGAATGAGGATGTTCTTGTGCCGATAACAACGTTGAGAGTGAAGTGCGCTTCAGACGAATTATTGAGATAGTAATGTTTTTGTTTGGCAAGCAGTTCTGAAGGTAACTGAACATGTCGTAAATTTGGCAGACGTCGTGGTTTCCCACAGACACTCGAATTATAATGTCACCTGCCCGCAGTCCTTGCCGGTAGGACGGCGATTCTTCAGGCAGCTTCTTGACAAAAATAAACTTTCTCAGTTGTAACACAGACGTTTTCTCCAAATGAGCAGTTGCCAGGGCGATTTTAAACTGAAATTCAAGCGGCCCCGGAGTCAATTTGACCACAGTGTGTCTTTGCATGCTGAGCTCTTTCGGAAAGCTTTTAAAGTGTCTAACAAAGGTAAACAAATAGCCTCTAAAAGCTCACTCAACAACAAGGTTATATAGTCAAGTTTGGATACTGCGTGATAAAAGTTGGTACACAATCCATGTTTGAATATCTACCCAAATCGACCATATTGTTGTATAATAGCAGTTCAGTTCTTGCGGCTTCCATGTTGTAATCGTTGAAAGTTGCGCTATTGAAAGATACACATATAACTGTTTTGATGCACCAAATTACTCAAATAAATCATTTAAATCAGCTTCCGGAAAATTGGCGTTGTACACAAGCAGACCCTGACTAATAAACAGCCATTACTATAGTTGTCCTAATTGGCATAAAAATTACAATAGAGTGGCCAAATCTTCTCTAAATAATAGCTGCATTACGTTGTACCGGTTGATGTACTCGTAAGATAATATACCATAGAAGTTACCGAGAAGAACTGTGGACATTATTAATTGGCCTGCTTTCCAACAAAGGAAAAACTGTTCAGGGGTCACGTAGATATATGTGTAATTGGCTGTACTGGTTTCTTTCACATAATTGGGGTTGGTTCCAACTAAATCACTTGCATTATCAAAGAGTTACAGAAATTTGAGTGTGAATCAGCCAGTTTATTCCCAACCAAATGTTACATGGGCCATGTATACAATGGCACCATTTACAAACTAACTTGGTTGTTTAAAATTACCGTAAAGGGCTTCGTAGTTCATATTTTGAAGGATGTACTTCGAGACGTATTCCATGAAACCATTCCTGCAAGGACAGTGGAGGTGGGTGGTCAGACTTGTGTTTACTGTACATATGCACACGTGAGTGAAACTTTAAATTATGCCAAATTACAGCCGAATGTGAATACAACGTCGTCTATATTTGGTAGATCAATGTCTAACAACTATGAGCAGTCAAATACCTACGGACTCCTTGAACACTGTTATGACAATATCGGGATTTAGGTACAAACTTAAAGTTGCGTCCGTAGCACTGATTCCGCACACATTCGTAGTACCCAGCCCCATCAGAATTAAAGGGCGCACAAAAAGGGAGTCATAATATTCAGGAGAATCTTCTTGACTCGGGAAAAATACCATGACAAATTGATTCTTGTCTTTGCCTCCATAAAACGTCACCCATTTAGGATGAACCAATTGAAAGTTGTGAACCAAAATGTTCCTTAGTTTTCTAAAGGTTCGTCAAATTTCCATTTGAGAGTTTTCCCAAATGAAAAGTCCATGCAAGTATTTTATTTGAAAGAATATTTTTGTCTAATTTTTTTAAAACCAAACAAAATTTAATGCCTCATGCAAACCAAGTTTGGTGCAAATTGCAAACTCAAACATGTGTTGCATTTAAAAAACGACATTATAGCTTTGTTACTATGAAAATTATTCATACTAATAACTTCATGTAAAAATAATAAAATTTTTAATTACTTTTTAGCATTAGTGGAGCTAATAAATTTGTCGATTGATTAAATTTAAATTGAAAGGAACGAATTGTTAAAATCATTTTTTACAGATTGGTTCGGAAATATAGCTGTTAAATAATAAACGAAGCAATGCTTAATTTTGTGGATACCAACAAATTAATCATGGATTATAAACCATAAGGTGGCTCAATTGAATTTGAATCGATGCTTTGATTAAAAAGTTTAATATTTTAAGCCTTAATGAACCCACGTTTTCTAAAATTAAATAATATTTTTTTGTATTTTGATGACCGACAAAAAACTGATGCTTTCGTATTTATACTAATAAGCGTTTGATTAAATATACCTGACAAAATATTTTTATCTATGGTTAAATTGTATGAGTAGTATTGTAGAGTCTGTATGTAAGGAGTGGACTTTTTCGAACACGCGTACACACAGACTTTAAGTATAGACTACAAAAGACATACGTTGTCTCGTATTTTCGGATCGCTTGACGAGGCATCCATTCTGGTAGGTTGGCTGATGTGGGGTTCATTTGCGGCGATTGAACTTGGGATATGCTCTTATGTTGCGGGTTTTAGCACACTCACGTAGAATCTGTGGTTGTTACTTGGTTTCGAGGCCTACAGTTCACATTTAATAAACAATAGCAAAGTAGACCAGCAGCTTTAGATTAATTTATCAACTACTTGTTCAGTGGTTTAATTTGAATTAACTAGATAAATTCCTGCAGACGAACCTTTGTCAGTATGTCAATTTTTAATGGTTCCTTTCCAAAAACGTCCACTTATACAGAAAATGAATTTAATTTAACACTTTGAAACGTGTTGAATAACTTTATATGAATGGTTTATGCATTCATTTGGTAAATTGATTTTATTTCGAACTACTAAACAAAATCATACGGCTGTAATCCAAGTCTGGCTTGTGAGGGTTCAAGTAATTCTCTTCAATCTCGATCTAGTGTACAAGTTACCTAGTTATAGAAACAATTTTTATTGAAACTTGTTGCATATTGGGTCAGATTAATTAAAGCTCACAACAATTTACATAGTGATGCGCCCAGTTGTAGTCCCAAACAACAAATACCATCGTTATTCTATGAACAAAAGTATCTTATAAGTGTGTAACACTTAATTAGCCCACAAAGTTTGTTTGCACTCGTTTAAATGAGCTTTATTGTTACTTTTTGTTGGGTCAAAATGTTGTTAATTACCCCAAACATTGATTAGTCAAGTTGGACCGATCGACAATTGCAATAGGCAATGAAAACCTTACTTTTCATTGCGTAAATTCATATTCAAATGTAAATGTGGGAGTCTGTTTAATTTAATAATTCTTTTTAACAAAACTACCAATTAAAGTTTTTTTGCAAGGAAAAATATACAAAGTTGAAAAATGTTTATTATACGGGTTTAAAATGTTTCCATCAACACTTAATTATCGGAATTATTGTATTTACATACTTTTCATATAGTGGTAGTAGTGGTGCGTTTAAAAATGCCCAGGAATTTGTTGACCTAACTTTTCATCCACTTCGACACTTTGAATAGAATTAGTTTAATGTTTTGATGTCTATGCAACCTTTATAGGGAGATTACAAAGCTTATTGCGATTGACTTAAAGAGATTTAAATCAAAATGGACTCGTTCAAAACTACATTTATATACATGGTTGGGCGATATTTTGCACACGCTTCCAAAAAGCTGAGTCGTCATTTTTCGTGGTGTAAAAGTTTAAAATGAAGGATCCCTTCTACGATGTATACAAGTAGGACGACAAAATTCAATACTTGCTCAACTAATGTCTAACGCTATGCTTGTACAAACAATAGTGATATCCAAACAAGAGTAAACTTACTCCCGGAAAACACCAACAGCACTCAAACACACAAGTCCGCTCACTGTGTCAACAACTTGCAACAAGATATAAAAATACTACACGACACGGTCAACACCGTAACAAATAACCCAAGTAGTGGCCAACTAACTATGTGTGGACCATGATTATTTGGTCTACATAGGCAAGTTTCCGATGATCGACCAAATGGAAATTAACCACCGCAAGACAATTCTACAGGAATTGACACTTCAATTCGATTCCATTACCAATAACAACAATAGTGACAACGTAATGATGATGCTTACTGCTCTATTCGAATTAGCTGACAATTTAGGAGCGCAAAAACGTGTCAATTGTAACTTTTAATAAAACTCAATTGTTACCTTGTTCAACACAGAACCAAGAGGCAATCGATCGAAGCTACTTGGAACAAATCAACAGAGGTGTTGATAGACTGAAAAGTATTGGCATCGAAATGAACGGTGAACTCACCGAACAAAACGAGTGATTCGCCTACAATCAACATTCTTACTGAGGTAAATGTAGATTAATTTCAAACATCGAGGAAGAATGCATGAAACAAGAGTTGATGACCAAAACGCTGACTGGAAGGTTGGCTGAAGTGCAACAAAAGATTAGAGGCATGATCATGTTTTCCACGCAAAGTTGACTGATTTTCCCTAGATAACAAGCAGTCAGTCGTGATCGTTGCGCTCCTAGTCATAATTGCAATATTATGTCTGCTATTTTTTGTGATCTAAGATATTTATTTTTCAATTTGTGCGCACATCTTATATCTATAACCAATATTACATTGGGACGAAATGCAATGCATCACTCTTGTCTTTAAGTCATAAGCTTTATTATGCATCCTGTTCACAGCGATTTCTCTTGTAAGCGCTGTAGAATTTTCTTCGGCGCAGAAGAGAAATGTGCAACAATATAATTTTTAGAGTGTTTCAAATTTCGTATATTTTAAAATTTATGGCACTTATTCAACCGGAACAGTCAGCAAGACATTTAAACGCGAATTTATTGCTCTATCAGTCGCGGGAGAGGCGCATAGTTATTCAAATATATATAGCGGTGTGTTAGTAAATTGTCACCTCGGTCGCACATTTAATTCCTTATTAAAAATCCATCATTTGTCAAGAATACATTAAAATTGTCAAAATATGACAAAAACCTAAACATGCGAAGGTAATTGAACGCGTGTGCAGTCAGATTATAATAAAAGTAAAATAATTGGAAAAAATAATTTTATAACATCAATGCTGAATTATTATTGACTGTATTAAATATTCTGGCCAAACGAAGTCAGCTTCTATTCCTGAAGTATCCGAAATAAAATCCCACTCCAACAATAATTACGATTGCGACTGGAACTGTCACTCCAATGATTCTAAATTTTCAAATTATACAACTTACACTCTCCATTACATTGAATTTTTTGATCTAAAAGAGGTTAAACATTTTTTGAACCGTTCAAGTTACGTTGACTTGCTCGATGATTCACCTATGTTAGGTTAGACATCAGAAACACATTAAAAATGGGTACCTTTTTGGATTTCGCCGACACCACTGATAGTGCTATCTGTGCTGTGGAACACGGTCAAGTGATAACCGTTGGTGTCAGTCACCCCCGGAATTTGGATTTCTCTGCACAGTGGCAGAGTTGCACATCCTTCACCAACTCCCGCACATTTTTTAATTATTGCTTGTGATCGGTCTCCCAATTGTCTAAGTTCCCATTTGCACGTCGAATTTTCGTCCGTGCCCACAGGAAGCAAATTTTGGATTATTAAGGTTCGGTCTCCACGCGTTATCGACACTGTTATTTTTTTACTAATATCCTGAGGTGAGGTTGGAGCAGGATCTAATAAAACAGTTATCTTCAGTTTAATGTTATATTATTGAAAAAACAAAATAATGCATATCCAGGGGGAAGTTTGGGATATATTGAATACTACTTTTCGGTATGAGTATTGAAACTTCTTGTGAGTGGTGGACAGCAGTCACCAATAATCTGTATTCTTTTTCTGCGTCGTATCCTCCACTCACTACGATATTGTTGCACAAAGATGGTCGATCACAAGGTTGAAATTGACTCAACGTGTCCGAATGAATCTGAGTGGGGGTGCCACTTTGTTGTAATTTTGAAGCTTTGTTTTGAGAGTATGTAGATATACGAGCAGTTTTTACAACCGCCATGGGGTCAGGGTTTTTCTCGGCAGTTGGCGGCGGGGTCGAATCACTCATTGGACAAACCAAAACATCTGTAAAAGTTTCATTGTTCTTCTCTTGAAGCTTAAAGTGACATATTGAATTGGGGTTTGGCGGAGAAAGTGTGCCAACAACTCTAAACCCACTATCCAAGAAGTTGTGCTGCAAGGTGAGAGTTTCCCAATCTGAACAGAGGTTATAATGGTATTTCGTTGAATAAAGCCACTTGTGGTTACTCCAGAGTACACTACGGGCTCATATTCCTTGTGAGGCGTCACTTTTATGTCGTAGGCTGATCCTGCAGCAAGATTTATGATTGTTTTGGACTCTTTGCAAAGACCTCGGCATGGGTAGCTGTCCGTGCATGTTGCATCGACAAACTGGTTTTTTCGAGCCTCACTAACATGATAGGAGCATGTGAGTTGTTCTGCAGAATCGTCTTCAGCACTTTCAATCGCCTTGACTACAACTGTTAGTCCAGTTGCAGACAATTTCTCACGGGTGAATATATCGTTGACTTTGGGCTCTATATTCAGTAACATTGCTATATTCACATTGCCAATGCACCTACTTGTTCTAACAAATACATATTCACTGAACAACGGTAGCTCTCTCATACCATTAGATGCGATTTCAATCATAACTGGTCGTCCCTCGTCCAATTCTCGAATTGTTAGATTACTATCACAGATCAATGTACAAGGCAAATTTGTTCCACAGAGTGCCGACGTTCCACTCCTCGTAGCAGCCGATGGTTTGTCAGCCGGAAAGTGATAAAGTGTGCAAAAGTAAAATGAAACACCACTGTCTTTTCTAAAAGGGGAAGCATTCAGTGTGACTCCGGTACTGATGATATCCTTTAAAAAACCCCCTGCAGGCTCATTGATAGCTAGACAACGTTAAAAAGTGGGGTTTTACGCACATACCAAATTTTGTTATCCTGTATCCTTCATAGTTTTCTTCATCCGCATGTATGTTGTGGTGTCTGGTTTGGATCGACATTTCGACAAATTCCTTCGTCGCTGAAAATATTAGTTGAACGTCGTCGCAAGGTGCATAGCAATCCTTGGCTGAGTCTCCGCAATTTGAGCTGTACACCGTAGAACTTTTATCAGCAGCAGTTCCACCCCTTACACTGAACCGGCATATTTCGGAGGGGAAGTTATTGGTGAATTTAACATTGTATTTAGTTATGTCACTGGTCGTCTGGTAGGTAACATAATATTGCGGTTTGAAAACCGCTATTTCTCTGCTCATAAACTCATTTGGCATGTGGTAAAAAAAGCTTGGGAAGCTTTGGCACTGCATTTCGTAATGCGGAATCATCAAATCGAATTCAACTTCAGAGCTACTTTCAGAAATACAATTACTCGCCGCGATACCGTTGTCGTATTTGACTTTTCTGTATGTGATCGGGCAAATAATCGAATTACAAGTGATTGTCTTAAAAATTAGTTTGTTCTTGTTACTTTTCGATATTTTGACTTGGGGATCAACCAATAATGCTAAATTAGTTTAATATTTACTACAGCCATAGTGTTCACGTACGAGTGTCAAGTCCGAAGACGTCTCCTCTGGTAACTGCCATTGCTGCTGTGTTAGCGTCAGTGTCTGCAAAAACATACACATATTGGCTTCTTGGGGAAAAATCAAGGTAATCAAATCTAACGTGTGCACTGTTGCAACGAATGACACATTTGCTACTTGTGGCCGTTTGATCTATTCCAGGGCGTAAAGAGACACCTTTGTACATAGTCCGATCATATTTGGCGTTCATTAAAAGACAGTGTTTTGTTGCGTCATAACCCGGTCCCCGCAATGCGAGTTCTACGCTTTTAGCTCCTTCACCTTCCACAATTTGATAGAACAGTGCTTTGGTTTCAGTGGTGCAGTTACATATTGCTACAGAAAAATTATTGAATGGCCAACTAACTACTCGGCATTTACGCATAAAAGTCAATATTATTTTCAATAGAAACGTCGTTATTCTCATTACTCGCGATATAAATATGATAAATATTAATTTCGACAAAAACAACGATAAATAGCATTATGGTATAATTCTATTGCACACAAATCGATATACATATATAAAATATTCCTACAGCTCCAATCGTATTATAATATTCACGAAGCGATATTACTTATATCATAAATTGAAACGTTTCGTCGTCATTTGTGATTCACTTTGTAATGCAGTATGCCCATTTGGACTGTTGTTTAGACGATGTCCCCAACTTTTCTGCTAATGTCAACTCTTCATGACTAGCATTGCTACATAACAACATTTTAACAAATTTATTGTTATGCGTTGTTGAAAGCTACCTTCATTAAAATGATGTGCTATCAATAACAAACGTATTGCGTAAAAAGTAGCTTAAATTAAAGTTCAAAATATTCCAACTTTGAACACAAAATCGCAACGAATGCAAGTTTTAACTAGAAATTAATGGATCTTGAGGTTTAAGATCTGGTCTTTGAAATCTAGAGTTTTTCAAACTCTGAACTTATAGAGTTGCTTAGATATAGTTACAAAAAATTCCTTGAAAAAATAAAAATATTGATATGAAAGTGTCTTGGTGTTTTTATCATCTCTCAAAATTCCAAGTGTCAAAGAAAATTTTATTTTTTTGACTTATTAACCACTAGCGCAAAATCACTGGCGTTGCCCAGTAACAATTAAATTAAGTTTTCAATTAGTTGGTTGATTTTAAAAATGAA
>JAOPJI010053118.1:0-29153 GCA_027122695.1 Merluccius productus
AGGGTGACCAGACGTCCTCTTTTTCCCGGACTAGTCCTCCTTTTGACACTTATCCCGGACGATTTCGCGAATCGCGAAAGCGATTGAAGCATAAGCATAAATATTATATATATTCTAATTTAGCTTCATGGGTTGCCAAAGACAAATAGGGTCCAGTCAACAACACAAACATGTTACCCAACAGAATAATAATAATAATAATAATAATAATAATAATTAATATTAACAATTAATAATAGATTATTATCACACTTAATACATTGGAACTATAGAACACTTTTCATTAAGTATCTCAAAGATAATTTACAATAGAAAACTAGGAGGCTAAAAGAAATACAAAAAAAAGGTAATAAATAGGACAGGGTCCTGTCCATGCATGGGAACTCACCCAGTACAGGGGAGCCAAACATGGGGCCGGCTGTGGCCGGAGTCTGGAAGGCAGAGGGGAACTTCATCTGTGCTTCACCTCCGTACCTGATTTAAATAAAACATTTACAACATTTATACAGTGAGTGAGTGCGTTAGGGCTGCAACTAACGACTATTTTCATTTCGTCGATTAATGTCCCCCCCTTTTTTTTTTGTTGATAAATCGATTTTACTCTGGATCGCATTTAGTCATAAATAGCAAATACCTTCACACGTTACCAGAGTCCAAAAGTTTGTCTCAACTGTGCTTACTTTATCTGACAAGCAGAGAAGTATAAGAAAAACTAAAGTATTCATTTTATAATGATCCATGAACCATGTTAATCGACTAATCGCTGCAGCCCTCGAGTGAGTGAGAGTGTGTGTGTGTCCCTGCACTGACCTGAAGAAAGCTCTGGTGGCCCACTGTGATACCTCCCGGTCAGATGCAGCACTGGAGCAGGCCAGGATCAGGGCGGTGGCACAGGCCTGCTCCTCCTACAACAACCGACGATGTCATCATTAAGGACAGAGGTCACATGACTGCAAGTACATTGCTATTGTCCTGAAGACCACACTCCAATAGTGTTTCTCAAATATGGGTACATATGAAGTAGACTTCATGTGTACCCATATTTGACCCATATACCCAAGTGTACATGGGTACACTTTGGAGTGCAGGGGGTACCAGGAAAATGGAAAACAATTCTGACTCTGAATACCACTTTAATAGAATGACGTAAAGCTGAATACTTGCATTCAAGTTTGGTCTTTCTAATGAATGACAACAATCATTAAGTGATCACTACTCTACCTGTACTCCAAGTATTCACAACAACAGTTTAATGTTCATGTTTATGAATAACATGCATGTACATTTCCCTCCCCAAATTGTTTTGTGCTGGTAAAGGGGTACCAAGATATATTTCTTTATACCTAATCACTATCAACACTCGACTTGCATTCATGAATTGACATCTATTCATAAACACAAGTCGAACCAACTAGACACTTGGTTTTGAATCCATACCCGGTGCAGTTTGAAGAAGCGCTCCACCTCCTCACTCTCTCCTCCGGCGCAGGTCACCAGGAGGTGCCTGAGCTGGTCCACCGGGCGCAGCTTGTGGAAGATGTGACTCCCCTTTAGGGAAAAAGATTATCCATTCAGGAGAAAGCATGAATGCACCATTACTTACATTTAGGCTACAACCAGTTATCGACTACGGACAGGTAAGGCAGAAAGCTCATTGTGTAAATGAAGAGTGCAATTGCTTTTCCTAAGATGGATTTTGTAGTATGGTAAAGCCTATTTTTGTATCCTCCTGTGTGAATCAACTACTTGACAAATTAGTATTTTCTCTCTTTTTTTTTAAATTACTTCACTGTAATGCAAGCCTAAGGAAAGGACATTTTCTACTACTGCCATATCGCGATATCCAAAATCTTAGACGATATCTCATATCACAATGTCGAATAGCTAGCCCTACTTCCTGGTTAAATAAAAGAAATAAATTGACGTTTACCTTTGCGGAGAGGAGCACAAACTTCTGCTGCGGTACGTTGTGCTGCTGGACCACCACGGGGGAGTCAGTGAGCGGGATCAGGTCTCGGTTGAGGGGGGTGGACACCCTGCTGGGTCGCTCCTCGTCGATGGCACTGAGAGCCCAGGAGTGGCCGTCCACGTTGGACATCATCTGCATCCAGATAAAGAATAAACACTTAAAGGTGCCGTGTGTAGGATGTAGTGGCATCTAGTGGTGAGGTCCCATTCCAACGACGTAGAGAGGCTACTGTGGCCTCTACTGGCCTGTAAGGTGCCAGTAGGAACATCCAAAATGACATCATCATCTACGACAGCGATGAACAATTAATCGAAAAAATGAACGTTTGATGAATCGACTATAAACAGTCGCAGCCCTAATCCACAGGCGCGTTTGCCTTGCCGGTCCTACCTCAGCCTCCATTAGGGGCTTCTTGAAGGGAAAGGAGTCGTGGTTGATGCACCACAGCAGGTCACTGTCCTCCGTTTCAGATGCAGCCATCAACAGAACTCCTGCCAGGACAGAAAGATGCTCATTACACCAACATCCTCGCCAACGCATCAAAGGCACTTTCTGGCTCAGCCTTAGGGATGCAAGAAAAAAAAAAAACTCTAAAAAAGCTCTAATCGTGTACTCGTTTTGTCTGCGATAGTTTCCACCAGTGCACACATATCGAAAGTCAGTTTAAACTGTATTTTATGTGTATGTATTTTATACTGTCCATGTGTGTTACACCCACACCACAGCACCACTGGCCATGCTTTTTACTGTTGTAGAGCAAGCAGGATACACTTCTAAAACAGCGATTTTTATTTGTTATATCCATTGGGGATAAATAAACCGTCCGGTTTATTTGTGTTTGTCATTGTGTACGGCAGGGTACTTTGTAATTTGCCTATGCACCAAGACGATTTTCGATTACAATATTTGCTTGACGCATACTTATTTCAGTACACTTTTGCCCTCCTAATTAGCATCAATTATAGTATTGTGATCTATCATTGTGTTGCCAAAGTAAGTTACATAATCTATATTTTAGCCCAAAGCTTCTTACTACACGTAAACTGAATTTGTTGGGGGACTTTTATTGGCAAAGTTGCATATTAATGTGTTCGAAGTTCATTAAGCTGACAAATGTGGCCATTACAACGCAGTAGGGTAGACTTTACCTGTAGACAGTGATAGCTGCTGCCAACAGAAATGTGCCTGTACCCACCATACAGCTGAAACAACTAGTCGATTTATCTGTCAATTTATCAAATAAATGCCTCAGGAATGCAAATTTCGGATTATCCAATAAATACTTTCGTTTTGGTTTTCTTGGCTGCTTGTCAAGTCTAAACAAGCTTATTTAATACGTCGCTTTGCACATTGGGTGACACTCAAGTCTCTAAACGCTTGGCTCAACTCGAGCATGAGGACAATCTGCCAGGCTTTGTTGCTAAAAAGACTGGGTGGAAACAAGAGAGTTTAAAGAAAACCTGCATTGCAGAACCAATCAAAAGTCTTTAGGGCGGTCCTTCATATTGGGTCAGAGACATGCAGAAGTCCTGTGTGCTTGTGAACACCGTCGTACCGGCAACACATTATGGGATGGCTCAGCCGCAGTCACCGAAGAAAATCCCTTCAAAGTTTGTTGTTTGTCGTGTTTGCGGTCACCGTGAATCCTTAATTGCACTGGATTGAGCATTCATTCGATAAAACAGAATCAAATAATTGAACGATGCTCAGGAGGATATTGTAGTGGATATTGTTGATTTGTTTTGATGCAGCCCTAGCTCACATTAACGCCAGGCGCTTTCAACATGACTTCTCACCAAACGCCACTGTTCTGCCTTGCAGTACCTTTGCTGTAGAGAGCCTTGTGGACCTTGGCGGGCTTCTGTAGCGTGGATGAGGCAGAGAAGCCTGGAGGCAAGCGCACGTGGACCAAGGCAAGAGTGCACGGCCGCTGCCCCGCATTTTTATTATGGGGAGGGGGGGCAAAGGGCGTGGTGCAGAAGTAGAGGCGGACGCCTACGTTGAATTAACAAAACAACAAATAAAAAAATTAAAGGGGAATACACAATTCACTTTCAAGTAGGGCTGAACAATAAATCGAAATATCACAATTGCAATATGGCAATGTGCAATATCCAAATTGCAGGAGCTGCACATTTTTGGATAAGGGTAAAATGTGCAAATGTAAATATATAAAACCATTATAAGTACTGTAGTGCTGCAGAGATGCCCTGACCAACACATTTTCTACTCCAGATGTAAGAAAACATGTTTGTTTGGTATAGACCCCAGTAAATGTCACATCGTGATTTTAATAGGTTTTTCAGAAAATGAAAATAAAATCGTTCAGCCCTACTTTCAAGCCATGTTTTCCTTTTTTTACGTACATTGAATTGAATTAAACACAGACAAAGCGCTCGGTTCGTCTTACCTGCGTGGGTGATGGCCAGGAGGTGGCAGTTTGAAGACTCGGACCGTTCGATCACAGAGATCTGGACGATAGGCTTGAACACTGAACGATCGATAGTCCTGCAAACAGAACCCGATGCTATCAATTAGAACGAAGTGGGAGAAGCAGAGAAAGTACTTTAGTATTTATAGTTTCAAGCAACAAAACGTACTTGGCGATGTTTCCAGCTGCGTTTACGATGGCGTTCTGACACATGGACGCCACGCGGCTCATGCCCTGGCCGTTAGAACCGAGGTCATACACCTGGAAGGAAAGACATTTAAACATTTAAAAATATGTAATCACTCACCAATAGGATATACCTGGATGAGAAGACAGTGTTTCAGTGTTTCAATACCTGCAGCATCCCTTTCTCAGAGCGTGTGTAGAGAATGTTGCGGGAGTTGTCGACGGCAATCTGCAAAATAGGATCTGCGGAGCACAACGACAAAAACCCATTTACAGTGTGACAAACAAGATCAGAATTCATCACCCGCTGCTACGCCCACAGCATGTAGTTTAGTTTTTTTAATTAATGGATCATTTTATAATGATCCATTAATCAAACATTTGAATTTATTCTGCATCAAGTAGCAAATGTTTGGCATTTGTACTTGATAAATAACCTAAACAATTAACCGAATATAATGTATATAAAACATTTTAGATTAATTTTCCGTCGATCGACTAATCAATTGAATCAGCCAATCGTAGCCCTAGAGTCCACCTCCTCCTCCTCACCATCCTCAGAGAAGGAGAACTGCAGCACGGAGGGGATGAGGAAGGACAGGCTGCTCTTTGAGTGGTTGATTTTGCGGCAGCGTTGGCTAAACCAGCCCGCCTCCGCCTGGTACGCCATCTCGTACAGGCAGCCGTCCTTGCCCGCCAGGAACATGCGACCCTGATCGGTGGAGGTAATGGCGTGGATGTACACGTTGTCTGTGGGGATGGAGTAGAGGGGGTCGGGCAGCAGCTGCATGCCTCCGCACATGCTGTCGTTCAGACCTAGAAGGGAGCAGGACGAGGACAGAGGGAAAAGCAAATATATAACATGAAGGCTGGGCAATAATTCAATATTATCGTTTATCGTCTTTGAATGGTATTGTATCGTCATTAAATGAAGATATCAACTTATAGTGATACCCAGTTTTATAGCATAAATGAACTACGATAAGATATGCCTTTAAAATGACCAAATATGAGGTTTGAAGCGTCAGTGAGAAAGGAAAACTAGTTTAAGTCTGATACTTTAAATTTCCATATACTTAAATGTAATAACCCTCTGTTAGACTGTTCAGAATGGTATTTTGAGTTCATAAGCATATCGTGATATTTTTCTATATTGTGTAGAATTCCCCATAATTATTGTGATCATACATTTTTTCCATATCGCCCAGCCCTAACCGTTCCCATGTTTACACAACTTCATAAAATCTCAGATTCTGTTTTGCTCACTTTAATCAAAGTCAAATCAATGAACACGCTGCCAGAACTGCAGGGCAGACACAACAATTAAATTCTACTTCCCACAGCCTTCTGGAACACAGAAAGTGCAACAACAGAAAAAGTGGAGGTCTGTATGGGACTCACCCGCCTGGCCTTTAGGAAAGCTGAGCCCCAGGATGACAACGTCTACGGACGTCGCGAGCACCAGCAAGTAGTCGATGTGCTGCTGAAACATCCCTAAAAACAGACAGCGACAGGTCAATCTTGTGCTATTCCGAGTGAGGAGTAAACAATCATGTTTGCAGGACACTGGTAAAAATCAAGTTTAAAGTAATACATTAGTTCAAGTAAAATAGCTATTAAGTGTTCATAGTTACCTGGCTTCGGTTTTACCAGTCCCACAGAAAGGATGGTTTCAATGAGACCATCAAAGTACGCCACATCACCTCTGAAATAAAAAAAAATGTCCTTAGTTGGGTTTAATGGTAGTGGCATGATTTAGTTTTGTGTGTCTGTCTGCGTGTGTGTTGCGTGTGCGTGTGTAGATATACATGTATATATAAATTAATTAATTAAGGAAAGTCAAATGTACACACCCATCTTCATAATTCCACATGAAGATATCATTGTCAATGGTCAGCCAGGCTCGAGAGATCTCAGGAAAAACGCCCATCATGCAATTACATTGCATATCTGTCATGGTTGTTAAGGAATAAAAAAGCCATGATCACACTGGGCTATCCTGTGGAAATCCGGAAACGGGTGACTCCAGGAACAAAAGCTCAATGTAAACATATATTGCACTAGATGCGTTTGCTTAGGGTGAGATGGAGAAAGGATACGGCTGAACTGCTCCACAAGTTCAGGAGGTAGAGGAACTCTGCGGACCGCGCTGAGCTCCGGGAGGTGAGGCACGCTCAGTAGACCGGGTCCCTGCAAGGGGTAGTCCATGTCTGACGTACCGGACAGCGACGGAGCATCTGCAGTACAAGTTGGGAAAAGGTGGATGAGTCCTTAAAAAAACATTACATGGAGGACCGGCCAATCGACAGGACGTCCTCGTTTTCCGGGGACGGCCACCGTTTCTGGAGGCCTTTCCCCTGCTGGAGCTGTCCCAGGAAATGTCACCTTTTTCAAAAAATAGGATTTTTAAAATATATTAAAAGATTTTGAAATGGCAAAGGTTCCAGCTTTTCCAGAATTTTGCAACCTCACTACACAGGGGTCCATCTATCAATACAATATAGAACCGATCATAAACAATAGACTACCAATACAATATAGAACCGATCATAAACAATAGACTACCAATACAATATAGAACCGATCATAAACAATAGGCTATCAATACAATACAGAACCGATCATAAACAATAGGCCATCAATACAATATAGAACCAATCATAAACAATAGGCTATCAATACAATATAGAACCGATCATAAACAATAGGCTATCAATACAATATAGAACCGATCATAAACAATAGGCTATCAATACAATATAGAACCAATCATAAACAATAGGTAATCAATACAATATAGGACCGATCATAAACAACAGGATATCAATACAATATAGGACCGATCATAAACAACAGGATATCAATACAACGTACTTGAGTAGCCTATTTTTGGATAGTTTTTGGCTGGTTTACCAAATAACACATCATAGTAAACCATTGGGCACGTACTGCCCAATCTTTTACTACAGTACTACATTTACCATGATAAGAATAGGCAAAACGTCCCCTCTTTTCCATTTCAGAAATAACAACATCAGACACTTTGCTGATATATGGACCACCAAACTCCCCCCCCCACACCACCACCTCTCCATCCACCGTCCATCAGCAAGCGGCGGGCTTGGACCACACTCACTGTGGGAGAACACGGACAGCAGGTCCGACAGGTCGGGGAAGCAGCGGTCCTCCTGTAGGTGTCGGTCCACGATCCGGCCGGAGTTCTCCAGCGCCTCGGCGAACCCGGCGGCGGCGGCGGGGCTGGCGGCTCCGAGGACGGGCGGCATGGCTCTGCTCAGATCCACAACTCTGGCACAACTTAGTTGGGGAACACAGAGTAGGTGTTAACTCAGAAGTGCCGATTGCACATCTACATGAATGAGAAACGGCACAGCTCGAATAAACCAACTGGACCAAAAGGCGGGGTAGACGTTTCTCTGGTGAATACGGCGAACCGGCACGTTTGAAGCCATAGACGCAGGGTTGGAGCTAGCCCATGTCATGCCCAGAACAAGCTAACTGCTAGTTGGCTATAGCTAATATTGAACCGCTAAATGAAAGGTAAACATGTATTATTATTATTACCGATCAAAATGGACGTGCGGTGCGGTGCGGCCAACTCCTTTGGCCAACAAAGTCACTTCCCGGCTGAACTTGGCACTACTTTGAATGCGTTAACACTCCGAAGAACTTGTCAGAAACCGCCAATCTCATGCACCTCAAGTGAATGGCTGCGGCCGGAGACGTATTTCCGGTGGACGCGGTGCGCAATGATGACGTTTTGTAGGACAAATCCGATGTATTTCCAGCACAAGGATATGGATTTATGATTTAAAAAAATATATATCCACCGCGTTTCAGTGTTTGACTTCTGTAAAATGACTCTAAATGTGACTTTAAATCTATTGAACCACGGAGGTACCAGCACTTGCTTGAACTACAATATTGCGTGAACTACAGTAAAAAAATAAAAAAATATTTAAAAAAGTCGCGCCACTCTGACGTCGTCACTGTCCAGCTTAAAATTAGCCCGCGAGCGCCGCGGCCCATCAGTTAGCCGTGATCAACACGGTCATAGATACTAGTTACTAGTTACTTTGCATATTATATATATCGCTGCAACATTAAAGCGATGAAAATAACTTTCATAATCCATTAATCTATACGAATATATATTATTCTGAAATGGGCCATTCTGCATAATGAGTACTTTTACTTTTGGTACTTCAAGTATATATTTTAATTATGCTAATATTATTCGTAGGCTACTTTCACTGAAGTAACATTTTCAATGTAGGATTTTTACTTGTAACAGAGTACCGTATTTCTACAGTGTGGTGTTACTACTTTTACATTAGTAAAAGATCTGAGCACTTCCTCCACCACTGGTACAGAAGACACAGATGGCCAATGTTAGAGACCTTTAACACACTTACATAAACTAACTTATGTAAGTGTGTTACAAACTAACTAATTTACATAAACTATTAATTTCTCATAAATATTGAAAATAATATACTTTATCATAACATGAAAATGCACATAAATTAAGCAATGATGACACTAGACATTTATTGATTTGTATTTTATTAATGAGCAGATTTTACAAAAGTTGGTGTAATTTGATGAAAAAAGTCAACCCCAAACATGTCACATATATAATTTACAATAGCTTATTGGTTCTGACAAAAGTACATTTTTGTATTTCATAAAAATCTGTTAAATTATAAATTAGAAAAAAAAATCTGTTCCCTGCAATTTCTTTTTAGGGTTAAAGTGACAGCATGCAGTGCAACAAGGTAACAATAAATAATATTAACCCTTATGAGAACTAGACTAGGCTAACAAACATTTACCTTTTCTGACATTCACACAATTTATTGGAGATGGTTTTCACTGAGCAATATAATGGCTAACTGGAGTGTTGAATCAGTTAATGTTAAATAACAAATCTCACAATAATATTGCACAAGTAAAGTACATTAGAAAATGTTGCCTGGTGGAGAGCTGCTCCACACCGGCTCCATCTAGTGGCCTTCCAGAAACTGCTTGCTCTTATCTCAAGCATATATGGGAATACCTCTATAGAGTCTCCCTCCGAGTAGAAGAGACAGTGATCCAGTGTAGGGGCTGGACCGAAATAAACCAGTGTCGTTTTGTTTCACCACAGCCCTTAACATTGAATGTTCTGCTTTTTGGTAATAATCTTGAAGATTTTCATGTGAATAAATGTGTTAAGTCACTATCTATCGCCGAATGAGGTACAAAGTGGGCCTATGGCCCACTGATGAAAGCCCTTGCATTTGCAGTATTATGAATGCTTAGGTGTCATTTTTAGTAGGGACGCTAGGAATATGTCCCCACCAATGTCATAAAACCAGTAAATTGTCCATTGCAATCAAACTGAAAATGTATTTATAGAGACATAGTGTGAAAATTAATTAAATCATCATCGTCAATCATCTTCTACAAATTGAAACGACGGGTCTGCCAAATCGACAATCTCTCCCATCATCTGATCTGCAATGAAAGTCTATATTTCCACGTTTTTAGACGGCTATTAGACGTCTATATTTCGACACTTTTTAGGTGTCCCACCCAAACCCTAATCCTAAAAGCAAACCCTAGAACTATAAACCAAACCCTAAAACCTAACCCCAATAGGAAACCCTTACCCTAAAACCAAACCTTGGAACCTTCAACCAAACTCAATCAGTGTTGTGTGGTTTACCATTAGGGTGAGTGGTGGTTAGTTCTTCTTTAATAACTTTTTTTCTGAAGGTCGAATGCCTCAGAACCGATGTCCGTCTGATGGTTTCTCAGGACGCTGAACACGCCAGTCTTAGTCCTGAGTCATTGCGACGTTCCGTTCCTAACCCCTAACCCCTAACCCTATCCCTAACCCTAAACCCTAACCTTAATATGAAACCCTAACCCTAATTTGCGGCGTACAGTTCCCGTAATGTTTGCGCCACTCTGCTTGTGAGCTTACGTCCACTCGTCAGCGATATCTTCCTGTAAATAATGTCCGACTCCTGGACGGTGCCTGTCCTGGGAACCAGCTTCCCGCCGTCTCTCCGCCGGCTCTCGGCCCACGGCCCGGCGTAGGAGCCGGACATCCAGTGCACCGTGTAGCCACCGCTCGTCGTCTTCTGGATCACTCTGGCTATCTGCGGGCGCTCTTTGTTCCCGGGGCAGCGGACGGCCACCACGTCCATGAGCTCCACCGGTGTCACGGTTGCATCTCCGGCCGCCGTCTTCGATCGCCTCTGCGGAGGAGAGGCAGATGTAGTGGTGAAGTGATCAAGGGTGAAGTAGTGAGTCACACATTGGGGGGGGGGGACCAATCGGGTCGGGAGTGTGGGGTCGTCTAATTACATAATCGCTATGCTAACTTTGAGCCCACCGTGTATTCCACAATGTCTGGGAGTGCAGCATAAGCCACATAGAGATGCACTTAAACGTTAAATTGTAAAAGAACCGGCATGTTATGTGCATGTTATTTGGTGTAATCATGAGCATTAAATGCTTAAATTAATTACTTACAGTTTAGTGGAAAACATGGGCTTGTACTTCATTTTGTTAAAGAAGTATTGAGATTCAAGGTGGAATTATTTTACAATTACAATTACGCCCCAACAAAAAAAAAAAGTTTTTCCAAAGTACCCTCTGCCATCCGTACCCCTAGGTACGCGTACCCCCATTTGAGAACCACTGATTGAGGACCCACCCTGCATGGTCTTCCCTCCTCAGTGTCCAGGTCATCCGTCTCCCTCAGTGTGGCCTGGTGGCGTTTCCCAGAGGTCGGGCTGCCTAGCAGGGCAGAGATGGCTTGGTTCCTGGCGCTGGTGTTCACCTCCTCATCCTCTTCGTCGCGGTCTAGGTGCTCCATCAGCAGTTTGAACTGAGCCAAGGAGGCAGGGAGTTCAAATGTATGACGATGATAGTTTGTATGATATGTTTTTGGTACATCTGCGAGTTCTGACTGGAAAGTGAGTCCCCCATTTTTTTGGCTGTAAATGTCTAGTTTCATTTCTAGTAAGGGTTTTGTTTTTATTATACATTTCTACTTACAATATTTTCTATATTCAAGAATAGCAATTTTGTCATCATATTGCATATAAAAATCTGATGTTCTGATAACGATCATCATTCGAATTCATCATTTGAAAAGTCAAATTTCTAAATCCCGCCAAACAAACAAACAAGCATTTTCAACTACTTACATCCAAGAATTGCTTCACGATATTTCTTTTGACTTGGCAGCTGAGGTCAGAACCGACCAGTCCAGTGTTCAGGAAGTCCAGTGTCTGTCGTGGGTCGAAGCGCACGTTAGCCTTCCTGTTCACCGCCTTGTCGTAGACCTTGGCTGGATCCGTTGGCGAGTACTTCTGAATTTTACTGCGATACAAAACAAAAAGGCTTATTTTAGTTTGTTCATCTCTCTTTTTAACATTGAGTCATTTAAACGTCAAGAAAGTTGCGGTTTGTCGTCAAACCGTTGAAGTATAAGACTGTGAAAAAATACGTACCCGTCGGAGAAGCCGTAGAGGGTCTTCAGGTGCTGTTTGAGCACCAGCAGCAGCAGCACCCCCTGGGAGGCGCTGGAGAACTCCAGGAGAGGACCGGGGCGGTCCGGGAGACGCTCCATCACCTCATCCACATCGTCCAGATCAGAGTCCGAGTCCGACTCCGACTCCAGGGGCTGAGGTGATGATTCTTTTGGCCTCGATACTGCTTCTTCATCATCTTCATCACAAGGGTTCGATCTCGCGTTATCCCGCTCGTCATTCTCCTCAGCTCCGGAACAAGGTTTCTTCCCCTGAGGAGGTGTTTTCCTCACCTTCTTCTTTCGTGCTGGATTTTTGCGTAAAGACTGCACAGAGGGCAACATTTAACATCTAACTTGTCGTCAGATCAATCATTCTCAAACAGTTTTAGGTGTCAATATTCCCACGAGCCCAACATCCTTTCAATCCGCCAATTTAGATTTTAGCCTGCTCCCAGGTCCGATCAATCAGGGCGCCTCTTTCCTGACCAGTACTTTCCTCTTCCCCTGCACTGTCTACTTTGGATACAAACGCCAATGGCATCTATTACAATAGGGGACATTTACAGGGTCTCCCCAAAAAATAAGAATCAAAAATGCATCATGGAATATCTATCTGGCACCTCCCACGACCCCACATCCTGCACACCACAAACTATAGGACCTATATTTAGGTTAAAGGCCGCGTTTAAGGGAAGAAAAGGAAATTGCAAAGGACCAGTTGAAGACTTACATGGGCTCCCGTCCCACAGGTTGAGAAACACACTAGTACCATCTCACCTCCTTGAAGGACTGCAGGAGGTTGCTACCGGAGACGGACAGCGTGACGTCTACGTGGTGCATGATGAACAGAGGCTCCTCCTGAGTCTGGTAGGGGAAGTACGCCAGGTTGTCCGCCATGAACAGCAACAGGTTCACGTCCGTCTTCTACAGCAGCGGGGGGACATAGAATATTATATTATTATTATATTATTATGACCACCGACTTAGAGCATCCACTCTTCACTCTCCACTCCGACTGTAAAATATAACAACAAAAAATGATTTTATTGATTTAAGAATGTTTGCTAATAATGCAGATGCCAATGATAAGCGACCAGGGCCTATTTTGCTTGCTTTGTCCAAAAACCAGGCAAGAAATGTTTCAGATGTTTAATTGATAAACAACTGAAATAATAGATTTTTAAAAATTTGTATTATGGGCTTTTTGTGCCTTAATGGACAGGACGGTGGAGAGAGTGGGTGAGTGGGTTGAAGAAGCGAGGGGATGACACGTAGCATGTGGACCACTGGCGGGAATCGAACCTGGGTCGCTACGAGGTGTATAGGGTTGAATTATTTAAATAAATAATAACTCATTTTCAGACAATCGCCTCAACAATTCTTACAGCACTGTCGTCAAACTGGTTGAGCAGGGAGATGAGGAGCGCCCGCCTGTGCTGGCGATTGGTGCGGACCATGGAGAAGAGATGAGAGCAGAGGGCGGAGTTGGTATCATCCTCCCGGAAACCTCGGACAACTGTCGCTTCTGGTCCTGCAATGGCCTGCTGCACCTGGTAGGCCATCTTCATCCCCGACACAGCCTTCATCTGTACAACAACAAGAGATGAAGACAAAGAACATAATGAAGGATGAATAAATGAATGAATGAAAGATGGTAGTATCTATAATCAAAATGGAGATAAAAGTGAAGAGTGCAAATGCTGGGCAATACGCAAAGCAAGAAAAATGAATAATAAAACGAAGGCCCTATCGTCTACACACAGCAGAACCCGTCCATCATGTTTAGGGTGCTCAGTGTCCGGTCCACTTACATGAATGAAGCCGCTGTATTTCTTGTCAATGTCTGCCAGCTGCTGGTCAGCCTTGTTCCTCATGCTGGGGTCTGGGTCGGTTCCCATGGCGATCAAGTAGGGCACACACTGAAGAAAAGTTGGTTCTAGATGAGTTGGTTTGTGAGCGTATCGGTCAAAGTGGATATTTAAAAGATTTGTTTTTCTTCAGTTTTCGGTCAATCACCTTGTTATGGGAACGAGGGACACCTAAGCTGCCCTGCCCAGCCGTTATAAATGAGGTCTGACTTGAAAATGTCAAGAAATGTCAAGCAATCAAAACCGTTTTATATGAAGTTGATTGAATAACAATGTTAAAAGATGAACAGAAGTTTTCACAGAGGAGAATATGTTTTTGCTTTACTTCCAACCCAATTCGGCAAGATCAAAAGCATCACTTTGTTATTTCATCTGATTGGCTGGAAGTTTTTTGAACAACATAAGGCCTCCACGCCCATATTTGGAAATCAACCGCTGCCCAGCCGAGGCCAGACCAATATTCATTGCGAAGCGCAAACTTGAATATCAGGATGGTCTCATGAGGCTTGTGATGTTAAAGTGTGAGCCTACCTGCACAGGATGGACGAGTCCCTGGCTGAGCGTCAGCACGGCGCCGCTGAGGGCAAAGTGTCTGACGGAGGCCTCTGTGTGGAAGAAGGCGTCCAGCACCTGCTTCAGGTACAGCTGCATGATGGAGCTGCTCATCCCCGATGAGATGTCGCCCATCTCCTTCAGATCCTCCTGCTTGGACAGCTTCTGCCCTGCAGGATGGGAGAAGAAGACCCGCTTAGTGAAGGCAAGGCAAGGCAAATGTATTTCTATGGCACATTTTATACCCAAAGTGCTTTACAGAGTACACAGGCAAAAGCACAAATGATACAAAAACAATAATAGCAAGCAAGTAAAAAAACATAAAATAAAAAACTATCAAAAACAAAACAAAAAAAAAAGTTTTTTCTTAGATGAAAACAAAATAGTTGAAAAGAACCGAAGCACTAATTTCAGTTTTAAAAAAAAATAAAAAATGTAATTTAATAATTTAATATCATATATTTAAAAAAACACCCAACTGACAAAAATTGGAACAAATGGAAACAAATGCCTCACAGTCGCGGTCTGCCTCCAGCATGCGCGAGTCCTCCTCCTGCAGGTAACTCTGCAGGTTCTTCAGCACCTGGACCTTCAGCGCCGCCGGCCCACTCTTGTCTGACAGGATGTCCGTGTACAGCGCTCTCACCTCCTGGAGGAACATCAGCGCTGGGTGCATGATGAAGAGGGCCCCTGATGGCGTGTGGAGAAGCAGACGAGAAGGTTAGCGATTAAAAATAAATCGCGATACTTAAGTGAATCGATTTTTTCTCCCCCCACCGCTATTACTTATGGCGACAACAAGAGACAAATGTAGGCATGAAATATTGGTTCATGCTACCGTTTACATGTTTGCCAGCATTTCGGCCCCCATTGCACTTCTGACCGTCCCTGGAAGTTAGCGTTCACTTTTCTGTGTTCCTTCTCAAGGTTTCTTCCCCTGGGGTTTCAGGTTTTCCTTTGGCCATTTAGAGGGCACGGGTGAAAAAGTGAGTCGCACATTGGAGGGGGACCAATGGGGTCGAGAGTGTGGGGTCTTCCAAATACATAAACCCCTATGTTAACTTGGGCCCAAAAAGAAGCGGCCGGTCACTTCATCCGCAAAGTCAGATCGCTGGACGTTAATGCTGAAATATTGGGGGGGACAAATTAGCTCTCTTTGAACATTGGTGGGGAGGACACGTCCCCCCGGTCCCCCCTGGGAATTTCTCCCCTGCTTTAGGGTAAGAGGGGGGTTGTCGTACAATGTGGACCTGTGAAGCCCTTTGAGAGTAAGACTATAAGACTAAGAGTACCTTTGATTAAGGGCTGTACAAATAGAATTGACTGCAGAACACAACTTTTTTAAATAGAGACAGACTATTCAGAGTAATGAGGGGGTTGAACCGACCCAGAGCCATGATGGCTTTGGCCTGCACCTCCTCCTCTCGATGTGTGGTGAAGTAGAGCAGGAGGTCCAATACTCTGTCCTTGATGACGATCTAGATGACAGAGAGACATAAGACATGATATTCACACACTGCCTTTTGTTAACCAGGTTTAAAGGTGCTGTAGGTAAAATTTAAGAGCTATTAATTGCATGTAATTTGTTAGAAATACCAGAGCCATCCGTCAGCTATTAGTGAGTGAAATGCTCTGTGAGATTATCAGTTTCGAGTTGACTGCGCCTGCCTCTGTATGAGACCATTTCAATTTTAGACCACTCCTGGCTAATTTCTGACCAATCAGGGCCTCTCTTCCCTGATTGGTTCTGGGAATCCATCTTGCCTGTCAGGTGTGTGAAATGCAACACTTCCCAATGGTGGAGAAATGTAGGGAGGGAGGGAGCAGAGAGAGAGGGTGTGTGTTTCTTTGGGTTGTTTGGTTTCAAAATCTTGCTCCTCTCTTACTCTCTCTCTCTCTATCTCCCTCTCTCCCTCTCCCTCTCTCTCTCTCTTTCTCTCTCTCTCTCTCTCTCTCTCTCTCTCTCTCTCTCTCTCTCTCTCTACCTTATTGTGGCCCCCCTTGAAGTGGTCGCGGTCGAAGTCAAAGTGTCGACAGAGGGTCCCCACGGTGAGCAGTGAGCGCAGCAGGGCGGCCCGGTGGGCCACCATAGCCAAGTCGTCCGGATCCTCCTGGTGTTGGACCTTCAGTCTGATCAGAACCCCTACAGGGTGGAGGAAACGCGCTTTGATGAGGAACAAAATCGTCGGCCATGTTGTATGACGTCATCATTGACGTCACCGAGATATGAATACAATAATATAGGGGGGGTTTTTTTACATCCGAGGAATAAATGGAGGCATAGAATCTCTTAAACTTGAAATTTGAATATTTCAAATATTTCAACTTAAATTAGCCATACCGTAGTAGCGATTGAAACAGGCCCAAACGAACATGTAGTTGTGCGTGACCTGGTTCACCACCACACCGAGGCAGCTCACACAATGCTGTACAACCTGCGGCACGAGGAACACAAGATATGGTTGACTGCAATAGGGCTTGTCCATCCTGACGTCACATCGCAATGACCAACCTCCATTTTGGGAGAATAGGAGCATTGTAATGTTAGTTATTGTGTTGGTAGTCATGTTGTCTTTAGTGGTCATTGTTTAGTCATCAATTGTGAAATGATTTGTCATTATGGGGCGACATTATTGTGTTTGAAACTGCCACAGTGTTTCTCATGCAAGACGTGGCAAAACAACATTTTCAGTAGCCTAAGTTACGGTATATTTATGATGATTTATGATTTTACAGTACTGCAACTCTCTTGAGTCCTCTTAATATGGCGGAGTATCGGCGACAAAAACTCCCATGATGCATTGTGATGTACAAGCCTTATCGACCAGATGTTGAGCGGCAAGAGGTGACTGCAGGCCCACGTCTTTACGCCCCTTCACCCGCGGGGAGACTGACCGTCACGCCGTGCTTGATAATGAGCCTCATGAGGTCTTCTTCTATGGTGATGAGGAGGTCTTGGCTGGGCTCCTCCATCAGGGGAACCACCAGCTCCAGGATCTTGGCTACGTTGCAGACCACCATGTAGTCGTTTTCCCTCTAGGCGACGAGAGGACACAAACACACCGCCGGTTTATCACTCGGACTAGATAACGTTATTCTGAATGCGCTTCGCGTCTATCTTTTTAATAAGATAAGATGAGAGGACATTTTTGTGCCAGAGATTGCGAAGAAAATACAGCATAAGAATACAAAACAATATAACAACAACAATATAAAATAAATGCACCAGTGCCATAGAGTAACAATAAAAGTAGGGTACATTTAGTAAAATAAGTAAACTAAAATAGACAAGTAAAATATAAAAGTAATATTGCACATGATATTGAAAAATTTACTAAAAAGTAATACTGTACATGATGTTAAAGTATAAAAACTATATAAACTATTGCACACAATATTGAAAAGTAATATTGCACATGATGTTAAAAAAAGTAATATTGCCAGTACATGATATTGATATTATTGTTCTCAGTGTCTGATGTTTCAGCTGTCCCTCCTGCAGAAGGGGGAGGAGTTACAGAGTTTATTATATATTTATAGAATTGGCCGATGCTTTTGTCCAACACGTCTTGCAGTACCGTGTCCCAGTAGGAATCGGACCCCTAACCCTGGCAGTGACAACGCCATGCTCTACAAGTTGAGGAAGAAGAGGAAGAAGAAAAGTGGGGGAACTCGTATTAAAGTGAAGTCATCTGTTCTTACGTTACACCTGGTGGCCAGGTAAGGCTGCATGGCCACGGCGTGTTTGACCAATAGCTGCGCTCGGGTTTTGCTGAACAAGTAGAGGGTGGTGAGGGAGGATATCAGATGATCCTCTCTGCTCTCACAGTCTGAAACAGAGAGACAAATGACCTTTAATCCCAATGCCAGCACTAGTACTATTACTACGAGATGTTCATATCAAACAAATCAAATACTGCAGAAGATATTCCCACCTTCATAGGCCTCCTCAAGCGTGAGTATGTGTTTTACCAGGTTGTCCACCAGCTGAATGCAGGCCTTTGTTGCTGGTTTATAAGAGGCACTCTCCTCCGACTTGAGCAGCTAAACAATACATTAGAAAAAGTCAGGAGATAAGGGAGATCCCAAAACAATCTTCATGGCATGAAATCGATAAGAAGGGGATTCAACAAAAGCGACAAACCACAAACTCACATTTTGGAGTAACTGTTCAAACCAGTCATAGCCAGAGTCTTTGCATGCCGATACCTGAAAATAAAACATGGAAACCAGCATTAGGATAAGCAGTAAAACAGCAGGGTAGTGGACGGTGGGCGGTGCGTTCCACTGATGTTTACCACATCTGTGATCACAAGGATCTTTCTTGTGATGGCTTCCTTGTCATGACTTGGTGTCGGGGTGAACCACATCTTCTGGAAAGTCTCATTGACCAGTTTCTGCAGAGACAAACATGACACCCAGTTATCTTTAACTCTTTACTCGGATTTTAACACATTATCGATGAACATCACGATTTGCTTATGAATTCAAAATACCATTCGAAACAGTCTACCTGAGGGTCATTACATTGAAGTATAAGGACATTTAAAATATGGTATCAGACTGAAACTAGTTTTACTTTCTCCCTGATGTTTCAAACCTCATTTTAGCATAATTTTAAGGGCATATCTTTTCGTAATTTCATGTATACTATAAAACTAGGTGTCACGATCAGTCGATATCTTCATTCCATGGCGATACAATACCATTCAAAGACCACAAACGATAATATTGAATTATATCCCAGCCCGAAGACACAGCATATGGGGCCGCATGCGGACGCCAAGACAAAACTTCGCACTGCACTCAGCGTCTTTTCCACTGCTTGATGCGGCCGCTCTGGGCACTTCTGGTTCACTTCCGAAAAGCGCTACCATTGTCATCACTGTTGCTTTCTCCCAGCCCCCCAATCACAGATGAGAACTCAAGAAGTTAGTCAAATGAACATTTCATTTCAGAAAAAAGAGCAGGCTGTTACATCGAAATGATAAGACACTACAGTCACTTGCTTTCACAAATCAAAACTCTGACGTTATTCTCTGCATACACCGCTTATCACTCATGGATGCATAATAAGTTATCGCTACGATGTCGAGCCAGGAGCTAAGGCGCTAACATGGTGAGTTGTCATGGTAACAGTCAACAAAGCACAGAGAGTGACACTGTCCATCCCTCTCGTCCATTGTCCACGGTGTGATGACCTTGGAGTACTGACCTTGATGCCGTCCTCGTCGTTGACCCTGCGGATCATGCGGACGCAGGTGTCGGTGATCTTGTGGAAGCCCGGCTGCTCCAGACAGATGTCCCTCAGGATCTTGATGACCCGTTTCCTGACGCTGATACCCGTGTCCTACGCAACACAAAACCCAGGATGGGGGGGGGGGGGGGGGGGGGTGTAAAATGAAACGTATACATGCATGTATGCACATTCTGCACATTTCTTGCATGAAAAAATGTGGTATCAATCAGTTCATCATCATCATCATCATCATCATCATCATCATCATCATCATCATCATCATCATCATCATCATCATCCTGACTTCATAGGCGACGCTAAAATGTTTTTTTGTACCAGTATTCTTTCGACGAGCATGTCGTAGTACTGCTCGGTGAGATGAGGCCGACTGAGTACAAAATGGCCGACCAGTTCGACGGCTGCCTCCCTCACGCTGGTGGAGCTGTCCATGAGGCGTCCATGTACCCCCCGTCGCATGGCGGCCTGATGACACGCATTGGCAAGAGATCACTACATAACATGAGCAATAACTCATAGGTCAGTCTTTTTATTTTGGTCGTTTTATTAGTATTTTTATCTCGTTTCAATTCCATTACTGTTAGGGGTGGGGGGAAAAAATCGATCAATTTGTTGTTGTTTTTTTTCGAAGCATATTATCCTAGCCTGTTCTGTCTTGTACTATCTACTCTGACACCTGCATTTCTCATCTAGGATTTAACGAAGTGCGATCTTATCTTAAATACCAGTAGTTGGGGGATATGTTACCCGAGAAAGTATACTAGGATCCACGGCCACGACTTCCGAGAGACACTTCATGGCTTTGGTTCTGACCGCGATGGCGCTCTCTCCGAGCACTCGGAGAATCTTCAAGAGAAAACGACAATCAATTAAGAAAACTTAATCAAAGCAGAGAACACACCCCTCCACCTGCTACTTTACTCATCATAGCCAAGGTACAACGAGGACATTACCTGTGTTAAGTATACATTGAAGCTCTTTGCAAACGGCCGCATCGAGGCCAGATATCTGACGATCAGGCAGGCATCCTCGTAGTCCACAGTGTACGGATTTATGCTGAGAAGATATTCAGAGTGAAGGAGATCAATACTAGCCTGGGAACCAGACAAATCTGCGAGCTCGTGTTTTATTTACTCTGGCAGATACGTCTGGTCCATCCCTCTCATGTTAAGACTTCAGCCAACTTGGCCCGGGTCGGGCCAATCACAGCCGTTTAATATCTAATATGGGGCGGGTTTGATACCAAGAAACAGAGGAGCGCCATTGTGGCATTATTGTAATTATTAAACAAACTGGATGGTATATTTTCTCTAAAAGAAGAACAAACAACTGCACTTAAAGCTTTTGTTGATAAGAAATATGTGTTAGCCGCACTTCCGACAGGATTTGGTGAAAGTTTAATTTACGTCACACGTTTCGTTGCTCTGATTGGTTGTAGGTCTATCCAATCACATCCAGAGGCATTTTGGTCTGCGCCTGTTGATAACACCCCTTGGAAATCGAAAATGAACTGAGAGGTTCCAGACTAATACGCATTTGAGAATTGGTCTGGCGACGCCGGGCTAGATCAATATATAAAATGTAATAAAATCACAAAAGTACTCACTCCACGGTGACAGGGTTATTATTTACCTCGGTGTCATGTTCTGTGACGGAAGGGTCTTAGCGGCTTTGCAGAGAAACTTTTTCCGCTTCTCCGACCGCCGCGCGGCGTCTGAAGCGCGGTCCGCATCGGAGGCGTGACGTCGACCGCTGGGCAGCTCCGTGTTCTTCAGGAGTTTCGCGGCTTTCTCCGTCTCGGCGGCGGTGTCCCAGAACCACTGAGCGATGTAAAAGCTCCTGGCAAACTGGATTTTAAAACAATGTTTGGACAAAACAGTGATTGGATTTACCAGTGTATTTTATTTGCGTGGTGCAACCTTTCTATATATGAAATCAGTGGGTTTTACAAAAGGCCGGTTTGTTTATCATGCACCATGCATCTTTCTCACTGTGCAGCCTGAGTATAAAATGATTTCAACTACTAAGCGTCTAAAGAATAAAAACACATTCACCATCCATGTCTCTAAATCAATTTGGTTTCTGGAGAAAAACTCATTTTGAACAAAAGTAATACCTGCAGTGAACAGTTACACAGTTTTAATAAAGCCTTTGTAAAAAAGTGAATGAATGACTTCATATATAATCAAATATATTATATTGCTCACCTCCAAAGTCCTGTCTCTCTCTCCGCTGTCCTCCAGGTAGCTCAACAGGGCTTTCTGTAGCCGCTGGGTCTCCTCTCGGCCTGGTATCTGGGAGGTGTTCCACAAAACAGAAGCAGTTGGTCCCTTGATTCCATTAAAACATGAATGGTGGCATTGCATTACACGATTTTGCATAATCATTCACCTCTTTCAGGATGTCGTTGATGGCTTCTTTGTCTACCGTGTTGTCGATTGCGTCTTTGCGTAGATGGGCGGCGACGGTGCCCAGGTAGTCCAGCGATGCCACCCTGAGAGCCATCTCTGTTTGCTTGGTACTGAACTGGTACACCTGTGGAGGGGAACATCCAAAGCTACAAATCCCAACCATCCTCACAGAAATCTACTGCTGGGAAACCAGGAAGCTAAAGCCATTTCTTTGCATTGAGCTAATGTAGGAACTACAAATCCCGACCAGCCGCACATAAATTAACTGCCGGGAAGCTAGTAAGCTAAGGCCATCGGCCTATGGGATTGTGGGATTGTGGGATGGCTCACCGTCCCACAATTCTTTGCACCACGCGGTATTGCATCTAATAAAAAGTGAATTGGAGGCGTCGCCAATGGCAAGGTTAATGCTGATAACTTAATGCTAGGTACTGACCAGGAGTCTCCCTAGCAGACTGAGCAGCAGCTCAGCTGCGGGCCACTCAGGCTTGTTCACCGTCATCAGGAGGTCCTGGACAAAGTTTTCAAACAGCGGCCGGTAATCTTCCTCCCCCTGCTTACTGCCACACCTAACAACAACACACACACACATGCACATAAATGCACGCCCACACACACACACGCGCACACACACACACACACACACACACACGCGCACACACACACACACACATGCACACACATACGCACACACACACACACACACGCACGTGTGCAAACACACGCACACACGCGCACAGACATGAGTTAGCTATACAACAAAAACTTTTATATATGTGGTATATAAATCCAAATTAAGCTGTGTATCATCTTCATGGTATGGAATGTGTGTTATTATATTGTTATGAGGTGTATACGATAAAAGGTAGGGGGGGGGGGGGAGAAAAACGAATTTTTTATGCATGTTTTTTAAGGCCTGAATCGATTTTTTTAACTTTTTTTTTACAGTATATTTATTGTTATCCTCCCAGCCCTAGTAAAAGGTGTCTTACTTCTTGAGGAAGACTAACAGGAAGTTCTGAGCTGTCCTCATGGAGGTCTCATAGGAGCTTGTGATGAGAACATCTTGATCCACCTAAAATCAATTTACATTTGCGATAAATATTTGCATTCAATAAATCTAAACGTGTATTGAATACAACAGTTCCAAATAAATACCTCCTTGCCCTGCACATTCTCCACATGCCTTTCAGAGGGCAGGACAACCACACACTGGATGAGCTGAAGCACTAAAGCTGATACCATCTGGATGTACTGGGGCTCCTTATCCACACTGCCGCTGTTAATCCTACCATATTAAACACATTAAACATATTAAAGGTGCAGCATGTACGATTTAGTGGCATCCAGTGGTGAGGTTGCAGATTGCAACCAACTGAGCAATGTTGCAGGGACGCGTAGCTACCTGTAGTGCCTTAGGCTGCGCTTGCTCGTGGGCAGTCTGGCCAGGGAGGTGAACACCTCTTCCAGAATCAGCTGCCTGTGCTTCTTATACCGAGCAAACACCTGAGGAAGAGGAGGGGCGGGGCCAAAGCATTGATTGGCTGCTCCTTGAAGTCAATCACATAATCAACAAAATCAGTTGAACTGACATGCAGAAGCTAGGCTGGCCACTATGGGGGGGGGGGGGGAGACTTACTGCAGTCACTAGCTTGATGCTACATAGCTGCAGTTCATGGACGTTCTCGACGAAGAACGGTGTCATTCCCATCGAGGTCACCTGAATGTGGTTTAAGAAAAAACACAAACACCCTTCGCCGTTTCAAATAATTACTATAATCATATGTACCAGGGCATGGGTAACAGACGGACGAATGAAGTTAAGTCTAGGGTGGAACTAACAATTATTTTCATAGTCGATTAATCTAACGATTTCAATTAATCCATTAATCATTTAGTCTACAAAATATAGGAAAATAAATAGCAATATAGCAAAATTGCAAAATAGCAAATACAATCACAAGTAACCAGAGTCCAAAGTGATGTCTTAAATTTGCTTGCTTTATTAAGTATTCATTTTATAATGATCCATGAACGAAACACTTTAATTTATGAAGCATCAAGCAGCAAATGTTTGGCATTTGTCCTTGATAAATGACCTAAACGATGAATGGATTCTAAAAATTAGATAGATCATTTCGATAATTTCGATTAATGTAATCGTTGCAGCCCTAGATGGGTCTAGTACCCGTGTCCTGGTACTGACCCATCATCAGCGTTCTGAGTGACACCTGTGTTTGTCTATACGACGACTCCTCTGTGAGAAGGTATGTTATACTGACCTGCAGGACGGTGGAGTCGGTGAGCAGCTGGATGCTCAGCAGCTCCGAGATGTTGCTGACGACGTCACACAGTTTGTTGTACACGACGCCCACCGCCTTCTGCCTCTGGCTGGGACACTTTGGCCTTTTCACTTTCTGGTTCGGCGTGCTACCTAGGGAACACGTGATGAGGAGGAAAAAGATAGATCAATTTTTTGGACTTATTTCGAACAAACTTTTGTCAAACTTAAAGGCACAATGAGTAGGATTTGTCGGTTACGATTTGTAAACAAAACATTCAGAGTTGGCTCCTCTCTCTCCCCGGCTGAACGACACCAGAAGTGCTCACCAACGGGTGAAAGCGAACCCCAGATTGACTCTTGTTTTGGAACGAGCTCTGTCCGCTTGGCATTTCGCCGTGCTATATTTTCGTATATAGAGTACCGCCTCACACCCTGCGCGCCATTGGCTGGGGGCTACCGACTACCCAAAGGCTGACACCCAGAAACGTCCCAAACAAAGTAAAATAAGGAAATCCAGGCAGAGGGCAGGTCTGTGAATGATACAGACACCGCCACACACTTCCAGTGGGTCATAAGTGATGATTGAGAGGGATTATTTTGATATGTGAGTCTATACATAGTTTTTTGGGAAGGGGGGAAAATCCTACTCATTGTGCCTTTAACAAAATCTCCCACCCTCGTTTCCCTCCCTAACCTCCGCGTGGCTCCTCTGTGTAGGTGCGGTCATAGTGAGGGTAAACGGTGGCCTGCAGATGGAACCGCGTGTACTGCAGCACCCGCTCAATGACGTCCTCTATGTACACCGCCTTGGGCATCAGCCGCGATGTCATCACATGGAGCGCCGTCAGACAGGCGTCCGCTGAGTTGGTCACGCGCTCCACAAGGTCATCGAGCGCCCGCCGGTCTTCGTCCCCAGCGTCGCCGGCCTATTGGACACAATTCAATTCGATTCAATCTTTATTAATGCATTAGGAGCTTAATTTGTGCAGAAGTGCATCACAGGACAGGCAGACAGACAACAATGGCTTTGTACCTGTACTCTGTACTGATTCTAATCTAATAGACACAAAGGCAACAACCTTGTTGCTCACTCCAACACTGCACACAGGGAGATGTCAGATATTCCATTCATCATGTTGTTGATGAATGTGGGAGCATGAGACGCAAGATACATTTTTGTGGGAACGGACAATAATCTTACCTTTATCTTAACATACAAGTGCAGATTTAAAACCGTTAAAAATGTCCAGTATGTGGTGGTGTCTGTTTCATGTCTACGTAAGGGTCAGCCCTTATGCAGTGCATCTGCAAAACTGGTTGACATGGCGGCGCGTTTGGTTTACCTGGCGACTTACATGATTAATTGAAATCGACAGTTTGGCGCCATCTTGAATGTTTTTCTCAAGAATGTTCAAAATCTTGATCAACTTGACAGTTGGCAGCTATGAGACAAATGAGAGGATTAAATAATTATAATAATTAGATATATATTGAAAATGGATATATCAAATTATTTGTTATTAATTATTTCAATGGATAAATATCAATAGTAGTAGTCTGTGAACACTGAACCACATCATCACATTATAAACAACAATTGTCCTACCCTATAAGTGATGCCCATTGCTTTGATTTTGGCCGACTCGCTGCTTAGCTCACTCAACTGGTCTCTCCCAAGCAACAGTTCCTGGGGAACCTCGTCATCATCGTCTTCATCTTCGTCATCATCTGGTGAGTGTACAGAGGAGGTAGTCAAACCTGAATCTAAACTGAAGCAATTGGTCTCCCTGAAGTTAAAGAACAGATATTGAATGACTCAATATTTCATAGGAAAAAAATATGAAACATTTGTGTTACCTCTGGCAGTGAAGTCCACATCCTCTAGGTTCTCAAGAATATCATCCATACTTTCCACAAACCCCTTAAATGTTGGGGAATCGATCAGTTCTGTTAAATAAATACACATTAAATCAGCAACAAATTCCTCTTTACCCATTAGATATGAGAATTAGATAACAAGAACCAAAGTGGAATAACCTTCGAGCGTCAACTTGGGCTCATAAAGTTTCATCTTCCTTTCCTTCATTTTGTTTGTCTTTGCGGCAACTAAACAGGGGAGATCATTTTGGAAATGTAGGTCAAAAAAGCCATGATGGTTAGAAATAGTTAGCATTTATGACAAATGAACATGCACACACTTTAAATGAAGAAAAGGTACATTATGACTACATTACATTAATAGAAAATAAAGCACAGTAAATGACAAAACTCTACAACAAAAAGATAAGGTTGGCTGGTATCCATCAAATCCCCCGAACCAAAGCAATTCTGCAGTGACTTAAGATAACTTCCCCTAAAGGGCTTGCAACGTCATTCACAATCAAAGGAGCATTGTAATATTAGTTATTGTGTTGGTAGTCATGGTTTTTTGGTCACTGTTTAGTCATTAATGGTGAAATTATTTCTTATTATGGGGAGACATTGTTGTGTTTGAAACTGCCACGGCGTTTCTCATGTGAGACGTGGCAAAACATAGTTTTCATTAGCCTAGGTTACGGTATGTTTACGTTGCTTCAGGATTTTACAGTACTACAACTCTCTTGAGTCCTGTCAATATGGCGGCGTACTGGCAACAAAAACTCCCATGATGCATTCTGATGGACAAGCCCTATTATGGTTTTCCTAGAAAATCTGGTCAGTGGTGTCCATTGAAGTTATCCAAAAATGCACAGGCTCCACTTCATGACCAGGCTCAGGGAAAAAGAGGTATGACCGACTACATTCATTCCCCCCCTCGGTGACTGTTGCAGGCCCGCACGTCAGCTGCCTTCAAAAAGCCACAGAGACGTCATTATTGAGATTCCTTAGAGGAGCAGCACAAGGCCTGCGTCACATGACCACCTGCCCTTTTACCAGTGCGTTAGTAGTAAACCTGTGACCAAAATCACAAGACACATACGTGTGTGACGTGTATGACACGCTCCTTTCAGTGAGGGTGGTTGACAGTCATCATTCTGATGTTATATCTATAACATAGGGCCTTCTCCCCCCAGAAGTCCTGCTATAACATAGTAGGACTGCTGGATCCCAGATGACATATAGCTAGAAGCACTGTGTGAAGTAGACTGTTATAATGTATTAAATTATATTACTCTTATGACCAGTGGGCATCAGAGAGCCTTCCTGTGGGTCTTCTGCTTCCTGGCGGGACTCCCCTCGGACGCCGTCACGCTGCTGATGTTCCCTGAGATGCCTTATCTCCAGGGTATCTGCTGGTTTCAACCAGTTCAATATAAGAATTAATACCTTTTTAATACCACATAGAACACAATTTAATACCGATTTCACGGCCCAGCGGCGTACAGGTAAATGACAGTCCTCAACCTGGGATTGTTTTATATATTTACTGTAGTATTCACATTTATTTCTATTGTTATTTACTTATTTGTCAGTTTATCTCAGCAGTGCTGTTTGTCTGGAAGCAGCGCAAAAAATGTTTAAGACTTATGCAAATTATATTTAAGATTTTAAATGCCTTTTAATGCCTTAAATGTAAATGTTTTAATTGAAGACTTTGTAATACGTTAAATACCTGCGCAGGTCCCCTGTCTCTCCTCTTGGAGCACGTCTTTCTCCAGGGGTCGCTTGCATTTCTTCTGTACAGCTTTTTACACGGACAGGTAGAAATAAAGCGAATATAGACAGGTTCAATTTGGTTAAATATCACTTTGCGCGATGCACAACTAATGTAGAAAAATGAATACATAATACATACATAATAATAATTATACAAATGAACCAAAAATATGATTGAATATTAGAGAAGAATTAAGAAACAGACAAATAAAAATGCAATCATGCTTGCAATCATCTACTTAACCCATGTAGAAAAGCAGAGTCCTATTCTAACCGAACATAAGCAGAACACAAAACAAAACAGTGTGTTGTTCTGGGAGCCAAGACACTGTGCGTGACCCACTCCATTGTGTTCCTATTGGGAAAGGGGCGTGGCCTCCGGGGGGCCATGCCCCCGAAGCGTTGCCTCGCTGCGAAGTTAAGGTTATTTCAACCGTATGACGTAACGCGCCAACCCATAGATATGCAGTACAGTCCCAAAAAGACAGACCCCTTAAAGCTGTGGGTGACGTTGTGTGTGCTTTAAACTTGCCGCGCTCGACCTAGCAGTGCGCACGGTGTGTCCCGCCGCGCCTCACGTGAACGCACCTTCAGGGGCAGAATCTCTCATTGAAGTATCCCCCTCTCTGACAGGGTCCCGATCTTCTTGGTCGGAGTTGGCCTCTGTGACGCCGGGCTCCACCCCAGCCGCCCCCCCTTGCTTTCGCTTGTACGTCTTCACCTCCTTACCAAGCGCCGTGCTAGGGTCTAGGGGTGGGGGAAAAATCGATTCACTTATGTATCGTCAGTGTTTTTTTGTTTTTTTAATCGATTTTCTTAATGACTGAATCGATTTTTTTTTCTTTTTAACAGTATCTTTATTGTTTTCACATTAAATGCGTAGAAGAAGTACACTACATCACCAGTAGCATGTCACCTTCCCTTAAACCCTTTCAGTATAGCATACAAGAAGTACACTACATCACCAGTAGCATGTAACCTTCCCTTAAACCCTCCCAGTATAGCATACA
>JAOPJI010053139.1:0-15204 GCA_027122695.1 Merluccius productus
TAAGGGCCACAAATAATGAAATATAGGTAAAACTGGGGGACCAGGATTAAATTTTACCGTGCCAATAGCCACTTCCTGTATAAAATACTCAATTTACATGATAAATAATGCAATTAATTTAAACACTGTTTCTATTGCAGGAGATATAATATAAAGGGGGAAATGAAGTAATAAATGTAAGCATTAACAAAGTGTTAAGGTAACAATTTTAGCTTTGAGCGGTACTATGATTTAATTATTTCAATTTGGAGAGATTAAATAAGGTGTTGCTTGATTGTTACCATTAGGTGGGTGGGATTACATAGAAATATTTGTTGTTAAAATTTGTGCCATTTCAATCAGTAAATCAACGCCTGTTTGAATATTTTCCAACTCTTTGTTTCAAATTAGGGTTGAAAAGGTTGAGGCGGCGCATTGTAAAAGCTATTGATTAAGCATAATAAATTATTATTATTAATTAACACTCAAGTATGTGATAATAATGAGTTACATATATATTAGATAGTTTCTGCGTTATTTTGTACAAACATAATTCTAACGTTTGCACATTAAAGAGAGTGAACGTTTAAAAACACTTATCAAGAACATCAAAAATCGCAGTCGGTCAAATTTTTTAGACCAGGTCAATTCTATAACATGTAAAAATGGTTGAAGCGAACCAAGTTACATCGATTGGTGAGTGAGGTCGCTGAATGAAGAGACTTCGCAAACTTCCAAATTTTGCCAAATATCTCGTTGAGGCAGCAGTCCAAAGAGCCGACCCATAGCTTTTGGTGAGCTCTTAACTGTCACTCGACACTATATAATACGAAACCGCCATTATAACGAAAACTGTGGCCTAACTCGTTTATCATAGATTGGTCCACAACAAACATTGACTCGTGCTCACAAACGTAGTCGACAATAGCGTTTCTGTTGGAAACTTCCTTGATATCCAACAGTCGCAGACTATTGAGCTATAGAAACAATAACTTTCAATTGGCATAGTTGTGTTACCAGTAGACCACAGGAAACGCTTTTATAGTCAAGCATGGTAACTATTTTCAACGCTATAAAAGCTCAACTTGAAACATACTTTTGTTGGCGTCACAAACGGCGAACCTATCACACATGTGCTCAAACTCTAAATACCCCTTCGTGAATCGATTGAAAAGGAAAAGTTTATGCTTTAGATGCGGACTCTAACTGGAGTTCACACGCGTAACTAAAATTATCAACTTTTGACGTGCCGTTTCGACGATGGTGGATGGAGTTGTGGATTTTTTTGAACCCCCTTCGATATGACTTTCTCAGGTGGTCGGCAAAATTGGAGTAATAACCAAAGTATTTTAACTGTTGAGAATGATTTGAAGACAGGTTGGCAATTATTAGAAACGGTTACACGAAGGTTCTGGCTAGTTGTTGTATTCTGTGTAATGCTATCTATAAATAGTGCGTCTGTGAGTGATCAACTCAAGTATGCAGCACTTTCCATCTGAAATAATAGAAACAAATAAAGCGTCAGTTCTCTCATCACTGTAATAAACTAATTGTCTACAGTAAAGCTGCAATCTCTATAACCATACTAACAAACCACACCGATAAATATTGACCGTATATTATTTGAACTACTACCATTGTGATAAAAAGTAAATTAACCGATGAGCAAACTCACACAGAATAATTCACTTTTCTGCAAATTTTTCACTTTGCAACTAAGTTCATTTGCAAAAGAGCTATATTTTAGTTTTATCTGGCGTATTATTTCTAGCAAGATCTTGTTGATAATTGATTATTAAGATAGTTTAACTCGATTGCCACAGAAGCCACAAAAGATGGAATATTTACGTTCAACCCCACGTTTAGCTTTAATTGTGACTGACATGTTGTCTCGTCCCTACTCCGAAACGAAGAATGAGTAAAGCCGACGTTCTAATATAAATAGCGCAGATAGTTCAAAACAATATACTACATCTACTATATATATATATCTACTTTTTATATATACTATATATCTACTATATATAAAGGAGGAGTGGCCGTATGTTCATGTGTCAGTGAAAGTTCGCGTGCCCGAAAATTGTGTTCTCTATACTCACCCACACTTTACAACGCTACTAATATAACCAAAATGTAGATCAAATTTTTATATGTAGTTTGATTCAGTTAAATGCATATTACTACGTTAAAACTCATTAGTTTTCTGTTGACTTTCAAAAATATTATCCGATTAAAAAGTCAGCTAATCCGATTATAATAAAAAATAGCTGATTTTTCCTAATTAGCGCCAAGTTAGTTTGCTTTATAATTATAATATTAAAAACGGTCACTAATAGCACTGCTCTAACTATTTCATATTACCCCATACATCAAATGTGTTATTATGTGAGCGTGTGTTCATGGTAATGGTCTATGCTTGGTGGATGTTTTGCTTATTGTAGCCAAAATTTTACAGTACTAGCACGAGGTTTAGGTTCCTAAAATTCAGAATTCTTCTGTTAAATTCAGTGTTAACTTAATTAAAATCAATCAACAAATTCATTAGCTTTATTAATGCCGAATTATTTTACACCACGTTAAGTATCTTTACATCAAGTTGTTAGTATAAACAACTTTCACAATAACTAAGCTAATAAATGGTTTGTCAAAAAGTGATATGCATCATTGAATGTGTGAGATGTGCGCCAAACTGAGCAAGTTAAGAGACACGATATACTCTTTGTAGAAGAATTACAAAACATTCTATCCAATGTGATAAAATACTTAAATGAAACTTTAACTTAAAAAATAATAATAAGCAACGTTGGGCTTGAGCGCTGGTGAATTAATATAACAACGCGTTTAATTTTTGAATCAAAAAATTGGACATAAATATCCTTAGAACTAATAGAATTCAATGTACTATTCAAAAATGTATGTATGTATGTATGTATGTGTGTACAACGAAGTAGGAATTACACAATTGAAAATATTTATCAAATTATGGCATGGCTATTGAAAACATTTTTATTTTGCGTGAATACATGGACCTACTAACTAAAACGAGTTCACAAACAATTGGGATAGAGCACGTGCTGAGAGTTGTTGGAGAACACGAGTTTATTTGACATGCCCACTCCCACAACGTCTCTCAAGGAGTGGCCGTCGTACTTGCTGAATAAGACGCGACAACTGAACGAGTTGGCTTTGTTGGTGGCGGGTTTATGTTTTTTCAGCGCCTTCGGCAGCACTGAAGACTCATCCATATTGATGAGGTTCACAAGATGAGGGAATAGATGGGGGTTTTTAGGAAGTTGGTAGAAGATAAGATGTCTAATTCCAGCCAGTCGATGTCTACACATAGATACAATGAGAGATTATGCCCACCCAAATCTCACCTATTATAGAAGAAATATCGTTCGGTGAACAACAGAATGGGGTATTCTTGGTCCTTGAACTTTGTTCGAAACCTCGAAACCAGTGGCACATTGGTGTATCTATTCAAAAATGTCAGAAAATGAGGAGACCCACGGCAAGAATCCTACTCGGATATGGGCGCAAATTTGACATTCTCCTTGAAAAAATAGTTTCTAATTTTGGTAAAGTCCAAAAAGTTTGGAACGAAAATGGCAACGTTTGTAGTGTTATCAGCTTTGTACTTTTGGAAGATAACACTGAGAAATGATTGAAATCGAGCCACATGATCATTCTCGAAGTTGTCACTGTGACATCTATGGAAAATCTACATGTAGGAAGTGTGTTAGAGGGTATCCGCTGTCCAACTGCAGTTACAATAGATATGGGAGTTGTGACCGATTTGATGAAGGGAGTGAGGTGAGTTTTTCTGAAGACGGCACTGCCTTCGTAATCTACAGTGATCTCTGTGAGTGATGATTAGCACGAGAAGTGACTACTGCACGAAAGAACATTGACAAGTGAAACGGTTTCTGGGCTTTCGTATCTGTTGATGACTATTGTTTGGCGATAGTTTTTAAACCTGGCAGAAGAAAATGAACAACTCTCAAAGTAACGTGTACTTTTCATCACAAGCCCAGCGATACACTCGAGAGTAGTCAGTGTCGCCGATTTTGGTTGGTAGTTTATTGATCACGCTTACACAATCCTACAGCAGTGCATATGACGCAACAGCAATCCAATGTGAACTGAATTACAATGAGATGCTCCCAGTTTTGCATTTGAATCAAATAGACATCGTCAACAACAAGCAACTCGATAGACGACAAACAGTCATAATCTTTCAAGGCTATCTCTTCTTCGTCGCTAATAAACAACCGTTGGTTGTAAATGAAATTAGAAACTACTTGATGTTGTTCTCATCGATGTTATCATCTTGAGTCAACAGTGTTTTCAAGCCCAGAGGAGAAGCGACAATAATATCACTATTTTTGAACGACGAATACAGTTTGAGGTAGGTTTTGGTGGCCAACTCTATGCCAATGCGAAAGTTATCGTCGGTGTTGCCTTTGAAAGTGAGCTGATGATCCACTAAACCAAAGCCAATTGAAATATCCACGACTTTCAGTGCGCGTGTATAAAGTTGAAAAATACAGGGGAACGCCTGGATCGCTCTTTCATTCTCCAAATCATCCTCAGACGGGCCATACTCATCGTCGAAACGTTTCCTATTCTTAATGGTGACCTAAAGTTGAGCTCATTTCGTGTGCAACCGCCAGCAACAACCTTTTGAGTAGGCGACGCCTTGCCCATAACAAATGCCATCGAATTGACATAATCCAGACATGCTTGTTTTGTTGGTAGGACAATAAGAATTCGCGTTTTGTGGAAGCCTTGGTCGCATAGGTCATCGCCAGCGGAAACGTTCCTATAACACATTTTCGTCGGTGAATACAGAAAATCGCGGTACTGTTGTTGTTGTTCAAGTTTTTGGTTATTTCGGTCTATTCGTTTCTTGCATCTAAACGACGATCAATCAACACGCTCTCTAATGTGATATTGATAACCGCTGCAGATGATTCAACATGTGCAACACCGTGGCATTTCTCAGATGGTGACCATTCTTATTATTTTTCAAACAACATCCAACATCTTTATACTCGGTGAGATAACGGAGAAAGTAATCCATGAGCAGTTGCTCTTCCTCGGTTGAAAATGTTTCCTTCACTAATTGATTTGAATATATAAGGAGTTAGGTGCAAAAAACTTTTCTTCAGTGCGGCAAGCAAACGGGACGACAGAGGAGGGGGAACGTCCGAATCGCCATCTGTACTCGCTCCATCTGACAGATTGGAATTGTTTTTTACAACAACTTGAAAGTAATCAGTATCGATCTATTGTTGTTGTTTTGCATTTGAGATGTGTCTGATTTCTAGCAAACTTACGCATTCGGTGTGTAGTGCGTCGGCCGAGAAAAACTTTTCGCACTGGTTATCATGCGATGTTTTGACAAAATGGCGATATGTGGGGTTCGAGTAAACGCTACCATCACGGTGTTCGTCCGTTTCGCTGTCGTCACTGCTGTTGTCTTCATTATTATTCGACTCTGCAGAAAAACTCCCATAAAACTCCTTTCAAATCAACTACTGGCAGGTTCGTCCGAGTTGGGAGTCTCCTGAGACAGTTCTGATGTGTTCTCTTCGTCATACTCCTACGAATTCAACAAGTTTACCAAGAACAAGCGCCTTTTCTACCTGATTCGGGTCAGCTACACCGCCTGAATTTTCAGCTTCGTTGCGAGAGTCGCTATTCTTACCACTCAGCCACGATTCGTAGTCGTTTTCTTGTTGCAACAAGTCATCGATGACGTCCAATAGCTCGTGCACCATTTTATATTTAACGCGCAGGCGCACAAGTATGAGCGTTGGTGAATTTTTGCATAAAAAGCGTTAAATTTGCACTCAAGAGTGTTAGCTGATTCTCAAGTCATTACACTAACAAGACAACCATCAATATTCAGTTTTAAGATCAAATATTTACTCCCCAACGCAAATGGCGCTCCATCAGCTTATTTAGTCGAAAATTTGCATTTTAATACTTTACTTAAAGCGTATTTGTTCAAATTTGGCATCCGTGAAATGAAAAATATTCATAGTAATAGAGTTTAGTTTTGAGCAAGTAAAAAATGAACTAATGAGAGCGAAAATAGTTTTTACAGTAGCAGAGAAAAAATCGGCAACAACTTATGTCATTTTATAATTGAAACTAAATTTGAGTACATTAGTGACAAGGGCAGCAACTGAAAGAGTTTCTTTAATTGAAGCTGAAGTGAGGCGCATTTTTGTCTAATTTGGGCTGTTTGTGTTTCCTAGTCAATCAATGTCGAAAAAATAGCCAACGAAAACATTGCATTTTGGAGTTATTTGATGCTATACACCAAAATAAACATGTTCGTCGAAATAAGGCGGTTGTTTTCAAGAATTAACGCGCACAAAATACACCCAGACTAATCAAATAAAATCGTAGAAGCTGCGAATGTGTCATAAGACGAAATAAAGCTAATAGGTGTATTATAAATTAATTATGGAAGAGAAATTTTATAGCTGATATCGCCGCATTTCTCAAATATGCCATCGTCTTTGGTGAGCTTGTAGCGATAAACTGCAGCTGCGATGACCAACGCAATCACCGCAATCACAACGAACGTGATGAGGACGTTAAACCAGTCCTTGCTTGAAATGTGCTCGGAGATACCTACGAGAGTCGGCTTCTTTTTGCCAACCACTCTAGGTTTCAAGGTGGTATTGAGCAAGACGTGGAAAGCGACGTCAAGGTCATTCTTGACCTCCACTTGCTGTTGCTGGTTGGCAACCGAAGCTTTCTTCAGAAAAACTATGGTATCATCGATTTTGAGGATTTCGTTCAAGATGGTCTGATCAATTTCTGGGGTGAATTCGTCAAATTTAATGTCAATTTCTTTATGATACTCCGTCACAGGAAATGTGGTTGTTTCTTTTTCTTCAACCTCCTTTTGGATGGTTACAAGAAGATTTTTGTATTTCAAAAGTTCACGCTCGAATGAATCATCCACCTTCAAATTAGCTAGACCTTTTGAAGATGTCTCAAGATTGCCGATCGCTGTCTGGCAATTTTCCATAATATCTACAAATTGAGTGTTTGTTTGGCTTTCCTGCGATTTGTACGACCGTGCCCCGTCAAGTTGATTGTCGTCAATCAACCTTTTGAAATTCATGTACGCAGTTGATAGCGAATGTTGCAATTTTTTGTTGTCATTAAAGCTGTGCATAATGTCTCGAGGTAGATCAGTGCGAGCTTTGTTGGCTTCGTTATCGACCTCTTCAAATTTTCTAAAGTAACTGTCCAACTTAAGATTGATTAGTTCTTTTGAATGGTCCAAAAGGCCGATTTGTGTTTTTTTGAGTTGCAACAAATCTTCCTTTTTGGTTTCAAGTAGTGTGGTGGTTTGTTGGTGTTTTGTGGTCACGGATTTAACCAGAGATAGCACTCTTCTGGTCATACTGGCTGATTCATTGATAACCTCAGTTATTCTCGAAGACAACTCTTTGGTATCTTCCAAACTTTTGAATAGTGGGGTTTCTTGCTTCTTATTGTTGGTTATATCGTCCTTGTATGATTCAATTTGTTCACTTGAGGTGTGGTACTTTTTGTCAAGATCTCTCTTTAAATCGTCTATACTGGCTTTGAAGGCATTCACCTGAAGTCCCACCACACCTATACTTCCAAAGATACTATTCAACAGCTGGTAACTTTCACTAAAACTTTCCTCCACTTCGTCTTTGTCTATCAATTGTGGATTAGCTTCCTTTTGGTCTACGTGTTGCTTGAGTTGGGCAATTCTCGCGACCAATGTTTCAAATTCAGATTTTTTCTCAGTCACTTTCTCATAGAGTCTGTCTTTTGCAGATGCACTCTCTTCGGTTGCTCCACGAAGTGCTTCAATATATTTTTCGTTAGTTCGCAGCTTGTTTGCAAAACTCGTAAAAGTGTGGGAGACAGTTGGGTGGCTAGCAACCATTGCATTGATGTTCACGTTTCTACTTTCTCTTTGTATGGATTCGGCCAAATCAGCTGACTTTTTGGATAAGTCGGTGAAAAGTTTTGTGGATTCATCGCAAAGTGTTTTGTGGTCATTTGCGAGTGTTTTGTAACCTTCTATTTTTCCTTCTAATTCCCCTTTAGTCGTCTCCAACTCAGAAAAATTGGTCCCTTGTGTTTCCTTGATAGTGGCGAGAAGCTGCTCTATTTCGTGCAATCGAGCCCTCACTTGCGAGACCTTTAGCTTTTTGTGCTCCTTTTTGAAAAGGGTCTCCAACTGCACCATGCTCGCAGGTATCGACGAAGTGGCAGTCTCAAGAGGCTTTAAGGCCTCAAGACCAAATATATCGGCTGTACTAAGTTGTTCGTCGATCAATTTTTGGTTGTACTTTAACTTGAGACTTTCCAGCGACGTGTTGTATTGCTCAGTTGGAAAGTGGTTTATTAACGTGGTACATTCTTCAACTGTTTTAGCCGACTCCGAACTACACTCCAAACCATTGAGTCTGTTTTGACAGCACTCAAAGTATATATTGTTACTTATCAAGGATTTGGACATTTGCATAGCTTCAGTGTTGAACGCATTCTTCAAACTGGATAAGTTGGTGCTCTTGTCAGAGTCTATTTGTGTGGATGCTCTGATAAAGTTGTCACAATGAGTTTCAACACAGGCTAGTTGGTCTTTCTCTGACTGGATAAGTTGTGTCATTTCGTACGTGTAATCAGCAGTAGCTATGTTGTATTTTTGTGAAAATGAAGATATATCGTATAGCATATTTTTGTCTTTTACTGAGGTTTTTTGTTTCGCCGTAGCCAACTCTCTCAAAGCCTTGTGGATAGTGTCTGATGTAGTGGTCTTTTGCGTTTCAAAACTAACCAAAAATCTACTACTGTACGTATTCAGTTGCTCCTTAGTATTTCCCAATGAACGGACTAGTACTTCTTTTTGGGTGAGCAATGATTTTGCTGTAGCAAGAAAAGTGTCCAGCTCAGTGTATGAGCCTTCGAGTGCTGTTATGTTCCCTTCAGAACTCACTTTCAACCCAGATAAAGTGTCCATATAAGAAGCTACTTGCGAGTTCAACTGGTTGGCGTTATCAAAGCAACTCACAATTTCCTTCTGATAGTTGGTTACAAGTGTTGCTTTTGCTTTTATAGTAGTAACTAATGCGTTCTTTTCGCCGACAAGGGTATTATACTGCGTGTCAAAGGCGTCTCCTTTATTTTTGTCTTTCGATAATTGTAGAATTTGTTCGACTTTGGTTGTAAGACTTGTAACAAGGTTATCTATGGCGGTGTATTCGTGTGAAATTCGCTTTTGTTTTTCATCAAAGTCGTTCTTATTCAAAACCAAAGACTCGTGAGATTGTGTAACCAATTTGTCTTGGTTGTCAACATCTAGCTTATTTAGATTTAGTTGTTGCTTTAACGTGCTTTGAGAGGGGTAAAATGTGGCGATTACGGATTCGACGTTGAGGTCGGCATACTTGGACTTATAACTCTGCGACTTGTCAATGGTTGCAGATATTCTATTTGATAGTAGTTGGTAGACTTCGGTGTCAGGCTTAGTTGGAGTTTCCAGTGATTTAGACATTGCTGTTTGATAATTGTTATGGACTAAATCAACAAGTTGCACATTTTCTACATCCTCCACACTTATTTCAGTATGGTTAGTTCTGTATTTTGCTCTCAAAGCAGTTTCAAATTCATCCAATTTTTCATTAAATGTGGATGTAATGTCAGCAATTTTACTCATGATGCTGTTGTAATTAGCCCCAGTGATAAGTGTGGCAGTGATGCCATCTTTTAACTTGGTCATGTCACCATTAAAAGCGGTATGTCTAGCTTCATTCTCAGTAAATTTTGCGACATGTTCGTTACATGTTGTTGTATGGGCATCGTAGGTATTTGCTTGGTTGGACTCCTTTAAGTTTGACACACAAGACCTGTATAACGAGCTCAAGTCACTCAATGATCTATACTCGGAGTTATATTTAGTTGAACCTTGTGCTTCGAGTGTTTTGACTTGTGTTTGTGTGCGCTCAACGCCTTGTGTGAATGCACTTTTCACGTCTGTTAGTTCGTTCAGTAAACTTTTGTAGGACGTTGTGATTTGAGCAAACTTACTTTCGAACCCATCCACACTTGTTGCATACTTTGTGGAATAAAATTCTTTGGTCATTCCAAACAAATCCGTAGTGTGCTTAATTTCGTCATTAACTTTTTGAACGTGTTGGTTGAATAAATTGTTATTGTTATTTATTTCTTCTTGAAATTGCTGCCGTTTCCCGTTAGCCGATTCAGTCATTGAGTTAAAGGATGCAGTGGCTGCTTGGATGGATGTAGCAAGTTGACCATGTTGAGCAGTAGCAGTAGCAATTAATCCCACAATAATGTTGTTAGTGTTTTCAACACTTTGCTTATTTTCAGCCAACGTACTTGTAAATGTGCTAACTTTGGTGCCAAGATCAGTTAATTTGGTAGTAATCTCACTGATCTTAGCGGTAGTTTCTTCCAAGGTAGATTTCAATGGTTGAATACCACTCTTAAATTGAGTCAAACTTTCATTTAAGTCTTCCTTTTTAGAATCAAAGTTAATTCCCGTAATTCTACTGTTGCACAATTCGATAAACTTCTGTGGAGGAAGATCGGCTTTTTCAATGAGTTCATTTCGTTCTTGAAGCATATTTTGGTAGGTAGTTAAGATGGACTGTGCATCATTTTTTATTTTATCGGGATGTGGTTCATATCGCTTCAGGGTTGTCGATATAGTATCCAATTTTGTTTGAATATCAGTTGATAGCGATCTCACTTGATCCACGTCGTGGTCAACAGAATCGCCCGTCAAAGAGACGGCATTCACCTTATTCTGGGCAATGGCTTTGGCCAACAACGAGTCAAAGTTCTGAACCGACTTTTCAAACTCCACAACCTTATTTTTTTCGGCGTCGTTTCTTGCCGTGATCGCAGCAAAATTGTCACTATTGTTTACAGTGTCATTTTCTGCCGAAGTGTACGCTGATTTATTGGACACAAAAGCTGCTTCCTCCGTGGCTAAACTTCCCAGGATGGCTTTAACGAATTCAGTTGGATCATCAATATGATAATGATCATTTAGATATTTTGTGTTTGTGTCTCTTATTACTTTGGGTATATCTTCATCTAGGAGTTTGGTCAACTCCTTTTTTTTCTCTTCGTATGCTACTTTAACCGAATTTACTTCGTCTTTCATTTCTAGAGATTTTTTTGTAAGCTCGGTAACTATACCATCGATTGTAGTGCGATCACTCGTCATTACAATTTCAAATGCTCTTTTGTAACCAGGATTATTGTCGAAATAGGTGCTTCTATATTCCCACAATTTTTGCTCAATAGACAACAGAGTTTCAACATTATCAACCGATATACTTTCTGCTAATTTTTCTTTTATAAGTGTTATATTACCGTTGAGCACCGCTATATATTCAGAGGACCATTGTAGTAGCATTTCGGTATGAGAAATTCGGTTGGTAACTTCCTCATTAACTTTAGCTAATAGTTCTTCAAAATCCTTTATCTTTGTATTGACCGAGGAAATAATTTCGGTCAGTTGCTCTACTTTCTTAAAATTTTCTTCCAGCTCTGTTGAGTCACCACTCAAAGCATAACTTAGGAATGAGTCTTGTAGGTCAATTGCCTTTGTTAACCTCAAAGTAACTTCACGGATTGTAAAATCATCATTTAGTTTGCTTTTATATTCGTCAATTTTAGCAAGTTGTTGCCGATCGCTTGTCAGATATTCTTCAAAAATATTCAAATCCATATCTTGTGTATTTTCCTCGAGTTTTGTTATCATGCCTTCGTAGTGACTGGTGGCCTCTCTGGTGATTTCAGCGTTACATTGTGTGTTTATAGTGTGCTTTTCGGCCGGTAGAGAATCGATTTCTTGTGCACGTTCGTTAGAAAAATCATACGTATCTGATAAAAAATCTTCAAATATTTTATCGTTTGCTGTGTAATCGGAGTGGTATTTTGTGTATAAAGATGTCAAAGTTGTTACGTCGTCGTCGAAGGACCCGGCATTGCACAACGAGACTATCTGTGATGTCGAAGTTTCGCTATTAAAAAGACTGTTTGATGTAGCAATGGTCTTTTCTATCAGTTTTAAATCAGCGTTGTAAATTTGTTGAATTTCATCATAATATTCGCTTTTGCTAGTCAACTCTTGGTAATCGATTTTTAAACTATTCAGTTTTTCGTTGAATTGGGATTTTAATTGCATGTCATTTTTAAGTAGATGTTGGTATACATGAATACTTACAAATGTGTTATGATCACCCGTTATTGGCAACATCTCTAGAGGGGGTTGTGCAAAAAACTCATCCCAAGCGGTGAATTTATTGTGATAGTTGTTAATTAAAGTGTTTTTTTCATCCAGTTTTTGCTGGACTTTGTTTAACTGGTTTATGTGACTATTGATATCGCTTTCCAGGTTAGCTTTAGTTCCGGGAAAATTGCTACACACTTCGGAGCGTGTTGCCGCAGTAAATCCTTCTTGGTTACTTGAACAGACCCACAACTTAATTAATAGTATACCTATAGAAAATAAATCAGACTACAATTTTCGTTAATTAACAAAATTACTAAACAATGCAAGCATATTGTTCCGTCTACGATTTTAACTTTAATATATTCAATTATAGCACATTAGGTCGACGATGGTGGTAATTCGTTGCTCGATATAATTATACGATAGGTTTATGTAAGCTATATACACATACTGTATATATATTATGACAGCTCAGTATAATTGGATATGCACCGTTAGTGACATACGTTTCCTCTGTTAAGTCATTAAAAATCTAATTGAATGTTATTTACTTCATTACTACTTTAAAATGAGGGTTATTGTTGAATGCTGTATCATTTAATTTGAAATAACATAGCAACTGCGCAAAATGGATGAAACATGATTGGCATGATTAATTCATTTTTAATTGTGAATCAAATAGATTTGTTTAAAAACTAATTTAATAATATTATAAAAACAAAGCTTTTAATTAGTTTTTAATTCATCAATTTAAGTCGTCTCTTTATTTGTTGAAGTACTTTTTACAAACTCCAACTACACTAATATTATCATCAAAATAAAATGACCATACATTAAAGTCGTAGTTGTATTGTTAAATTTACTGTGACAACGTCAATGTAAATTAGTCATATTGATCGTACAATACACTTAAAATACAAAAATTAACTTATAACTACTCAAATAACAAGTACATATGAATAATAATAATAACAAAAATTTAAAATGGACCTATCTACATATACATAAAATCTGTCTGTGTATGTATGTGTGCGTGTGGGTGGCCACAAGATTTTTTCCCTAATACACACATACTACAACACTAACATAGATTAAATTTTACCATTTTGATACACCTAATTAGTTACTTATTAGTAGGTTTAAATGCATCAGTTTTTAGTTGTTTTTCAACAAATTAATCCGATTAGAGAGTGCCCTAATCACCAGATTATAATAGAACATAGCTGCTTTCCTAATTTACGCAATTGCCATTGGGTGTATAGTTATAATATTAAACTATGTGACTAATAGCACTGATGTGAACATTTGATATTTCAGTACGTTACGTTTCTTCGTATGTGAAGGTGTGTTTATGGTGATGGCCAATTGCTTGGTTCACCTTTTGCCTATTGTAGCCCAAATTTTACAGTAGTAATATGAGAATTCTCAGTTCCTCAAATCCAGCATTCTTCTCTGTAATGTTATTGTTAAGTTTAAGAATTAAAATCAAACCATCTAACTAAACCTTAATGAGCAACGTGAAGATTTATATTTTTAAGTGTTGATATAAGTTTTAGTATCAAATAAATTATTAATTAATTTGATAATTCTCTATTAGATTTATTTCTACCAATTGTATAAATAAATATTGTGTAAATGTTATTGGTCAATTCGCTCTTTTTAAACTCAATTATAATCAATCAACGAATTCACTAGCTTTATTAATGACGGATCAGTTTAAACTTTTTAAGTATTTTTACAAGTAGTTATTAGTATAAACAATGTTAACAACAACTAAGCTAATAAATGGTTAGTCAAATAGTGATATACATCATTGAATTAGTGAAATGCACACCAAACTTAGCAAATTAAGAATTACGTTATATTATTTGTTGAAAAATAAAAGTAAAAACATTCCGTCCAATGTAATAAAATACTTAAATGAAACTTAAACTCAAAAACTCTCAACCAACGATGGACTTTAGTGCTAGTATCATATAACGGACAAAGATGGCGTAATAAAGATAGGTGTTAACAAAACGGTAGAGATAGCAATTTCAGCTTCAAGCGAGAGTTTGTTTTATTTACGGAAGTGGCTATTTTCATGGATCACAATAAGAGGTCCTCCAGTTTTACCTATATTTAATTAGTTGTGTACCATCACTACTGCTCTTAGGGGCCAAAAATTATTAAATATAACAGATTCTGAAATCTAAACTCTGTAGCTGTCCTAGAAACAGGTGTTATGAGATTAGCCTTCTAAGTAGCTCAAAACCGGGCAGCCTCCGAGTAAAATGAGGTACTTTTGTACCTCAGAGTTTTTTTATGCTAACCCATTTATAAGTTGATTTTCTATTTGTAGGCTTAACAATTTTAATGAATACTTTCAAAAACTGATAAAAAGACGATTTATTTTATAGTCGCGCTTGCGCGTATGTGCGAATTTCCAATTAAATGTGACAGGTGCGAGTTTATAAAACGACTCAATATAAAAACCTTTAATTTTACAATATATGTGCGATTCATGGGAATATATTGACTTAATAATAAATATCAATTTTTTAATAATTCATATGGCAATACAATGTTTAAGTCTTTTGTACGTAAAAAATTAGGTTTTTTGAGAAATAAAATTGACGATTATTTTCTTCTGTTTTTGGCTCAAATTTTCAAATTTAATTTTGATTATCAAATAAAATAGATTCTCATTTTCTTTTCTCAAGCCAAACACTATATACTGGAATTTTAGAATTATTCTCTACTTAAAATGAGGATTAATCTTTAACAAATAATGTTAATGAAATATCTAAGGTAAAAGCATATTTATATATAACAAATTCACCAATTCAAAAGACAATTAACTACGATAAACAGTTTTTGCAAACATAAGTCGAATGTGTTTTACAACAAGGAATAGCACATATATCACATCTCATCGGTGTTTTTTTATCTTGGCTTCTATCACA
>JAOPJI010053151.1:0-15202 GCA_027122695.1 Merluccius productus
CTCTCTCTCTCTCTCTCTCTCTCTCTCTCTCTCTCTCTCTCTCTCTCTCTCTCTCTCTCTCTCTCTCTCTTTCCTCTCTTTACACTTTTGCAACCGCATGGTCACACACACACAACTTTAAATATTCATTTCCGCGTGTCTTTAATGTGTTTTGGGTGGCTTCCTGTACCCCTCCCTCCTGTTTCCCTGGGAACCGATGTGTAGGAAGTGGCAGTCCTGGTACTTGTTCCAATTCCCACTCTGTCCTGGCTGGTTCCCATCTAGAGGGACAGAGGGAGAGAGGGAGTGATAGACATTGAAAGAGAGAGAAAGTAATAGGAAGTAGGAAGAGAGAGAGACATAGAGAGCTTCTTAATGGGCCTTGTCCTTACATGTTGCCGTTCGTTTAATATTACTGTTCTGTGGATTCATTTACAGAAAGTGTTGTTTCAGGAGCCTTTTCCCAGACAATATCTATCTTTATAGAACAACCTTTCCAAATCCGATCTCTTATAAACCTAACTCATTACTCTTTTTCACAGTATGAATCTTTAGAGAATTTCGTTCAACTCTTTTGACAGAAACAACCCGCCAGCTGCGTTGCAGGAAGTTGCAGGAATGTTTTCACCTAAATTAAAAATAGCACGAGCCAAAGCGCCTTAATACGTGTACGTACGCGTGCGTGCATGCGTACTTGCACGCGCTTCTAGGCCGAGCCGCTCTGCTTGTATCTGCTTTGCCCAGCGGGAAGCGTTCACCTCTTGATTCCATTATCAGATTCACACACCGAAGCCACGAAACCCCCAAGCCCAGGGGAAGCATCACTTCACTGGCGCTTACAAATCTCTGTCCAGAGGTCTCACTGGTGGTCGGGACCAGACGATAGGCTGGGAGGATAAGCAGGGCCAGATCTGTGGTGGACCAGGAGGTCTGTTTTATGGATTAAGCCCTATGGGTGATTCCATCAACCATTTCTTTATACAGGGTGGAAGAGGAAAAGATACATGCCCCTGTTTTTTGTTCTACCGCCTCATTTTCCCCTGATGTATATATTTTTGTTTGACTACAACTTGAATGGTTGTTTTAGAATGTGTTTTTTCCTCCGTTACGATTCTTCGTTTTGAGAAATGCATTATGTTTATTTACCTGCTGTAAGTCAGTTAACCCCTCTTTTTTCAGGATGATGTCCCCCCACCTGTCAATATGTATAAATATAAGTCTTCTGTTGACAGGCCAAGGTTTTTCTAAGACTGGTATGGCAACCTGTGTACGTGTGTGTTTTTGTTTTTGTGTGCGTGTGTTGCAAATTTAGATGAAGGAACAGATGCTCAGAATATCCACACTTGGTTTTCTCATTCAGGCTACAACAAACAGACGTGATTCATATTTTTGTGCTTTTCTTGACCAAAAACATGATTGTAACAGGATTGTGTTGGCATGGAGACGGAAGGATGGCCGGACACAGGCGGAGGTGCCGATTTGCGCAATTTTCAGCCTGGGGAGATCTTGAAAAGTTTGTTATTGTGTGTGTGTGAGTGTGGACCACGTTCACACTCCATGTAACATGATACAAAATACATGTATTACAATATAAACGTATCAAATCATTGTTACAAGCACATCTTACATTAATTTAGATATTAAGCCACTGGATGGTGTGCATTGACGTGAGGAGTATAAAACTGCTAAATTTCGTTTAAGCTTTGAGTCGAGCTATATGACTCCACGCCATTTTGAATCATCAACGACGACAGCTTAGCATTCCCTGTAGCTGAGAGAGCACTTGTATCTAGTAAGGTTAGTTGTTTTTGCTGCCCAAGAATTGTAGCATAAACAAAAGTGTCTTGTTAAAACGTTATATTTTCTTTGATAGACAGTTTGATAGCCCTTAGTAGCTATTTTGCATGTGGGAGCTGTGAAACCCAATCCCTTTTATGGCCTGATTCATTGCCACTGCAGATGTTTGAAATGCCCTCACTAATGTTGCTGTTGATAGTTTTCCATGTGACTCCACATTTTATCTGATAACGGATAGGGTAAAGATTTTCCCCCCACGGTCATTTTTATCTGCAGCCTGATGGACTTACCCTTCTTGGTCTTATCCTTCTGAACATGTCATGGTGACCTGTGTAACTTAGAGCGCAAAATAAGATCCATCTCTTCATAGTTTGTTGTGTTTCCTTGCACGTTGTGGTAAAACCAACGATCCCTTCCCTTTAACCCAATGTCCTTGTATATTGAACGCAAAGGGATATGCATATATATTGGCTATATTTAACCACGACTCCATTAACATGTGTTGTTAAAAAACTAAATCTGGTATAGTGCTCATTCCTATTACAACCGCCTTTTGTTGATGTGCTGTAAGCACTTGGATGGAACGGGTCCATGGCCTCTTGGCTGGCTTCTTTTTTTCCTTCCTATGATGTTGTCATCTTTTGCCAAGTGCGAGGTGCACGCCATCCAGACACATGTGAACTTGACTCATGCCACCTTGGGAGAAACAAGGAGAGGAGGCATGATGCAGTGTTTGTTTACAGAGTACTTTCCTCTACGTGTTTCCACTCAACTATGTTTGGCTGGTGGAACTGCCTCATTAATATCCTTTAGTGGCGTGCCGTAGGAGAGCAGAGGAAAATATATTGGGGAAAGGGATGTAAAAATATAGAGACTGCGTAACAGTATGAACACAGTGAGCGCTATTTATATTTGAGTGACCAACAAAACAAACAATATTAAACAAGCAAAATACTTTACGCGTAATGAAGCAAAAGCAGCCAGCTGTACCAACCAATTTAAGAAAATATTGTCTTTATCAATATTTCACACACCATTCATGAGGTTGTTTTCTTACAATAAACTACTTTCATTGTATTTATTGATACATTATATAAGTGGCTATGGTATGCAGAGAGAAACTAATTTCAAAACCATATTCTCTATTGAATAATAATTTAACTTTGCAAAATCATGTCTTATAACATACTGTCACAACTTTCAGCATTTGTCTCCCTGTTTTATCTCAAGCTCCTTACCTCATCCCAATTCGGCCAGAATAATGAAATGTCTGTCATTCCCAGGGTGGAGATAATAGGGTATATATAAATAATATATCAATCACTGTCTTCATAATTTTGTCTTTTCCCGCCCTTCCTCCCTTTGGAATCACAGGCTGAGAGGTGCTGGAAAATGGTTGGTAATTACAGGGAGGCTGAGGGGACCTCTTGCTGACCCTCCACCATGGCCCATAGCTTCTGCTGAAGGGCTGCGGCTGTGACGAGGAATTGAACCACCGGACTCACTCATCAGGAGGGAAGATCTGCAAGAGAGCGGGGCCGTTAATGTAACACACATGATCACGGGCCAAGGAAAACAACCCTGGGTTAGTCTACGCAACCCAGAGCAGCAGGTACAAGTGTTGACACGACCTGCCCCTCGACGGGAAGCCCATGAACAGACCGAAGAAGAAGCGCCTGTCTGTGAATTCAAGCGGCCTTTATCCCATTTATCAGGAGTTAACAGTGATCTTAATATTGAATATCGACAACAACTTCTAAAGTAAAAAAAAACAAACACTCCCCTTGGTTAAATTGCGTGTGGCTATAAAATGGCAACATCCTCATTTCATATTGGGATCATAGAAATGTTAGCAGTTTGTAAACACAGGTCAACATAACAAGAGAGGAACCAGAAGCAGACAAAACCACAAAAAACAGAGGGAGCGGAGCAGGAAAAGGGTGAGGAGAGGGGAAGAGCGAGGAGGGGAAGGAAAGAAAGGAGAATGTAAGATCAGGCCCAAATCTGTGGGGAAGCAGTACCTCAAGCCGGACGAGTTCACAGATGTTTTAACTAATCTTTATGCCAGGCCTCCCCCCTCCGCTTCTCTCTTTCTCCCTCTCCCCCCTCTCCCTCTCTCTCTCTCTCTCCCTCTCTCCCTCTCTCATCTCCTTCATTCTGGGTTTTTCTCCTTCCTCCTCTCGCTCTTTTTTTTTCTGGCGAGGTCGGAAAGGCTGTGGCCTATGTTAATGTATCTCAGGAGCACAGTGTACCTCTTCCCCCAATATGGGCCCTAGTTTTTCATCAGGCCTGTTCTCAGACTCAGCCACATGTGCGATTGCAATGAGGAAGTCTGGAATTGAGAAAAAAACTAACTGGAGAATAATGAAGAATAACGTTTTCACAAAACAGAGGCTGGATGTTGGGGGAATGATGGATTCAAAGGGATGAGCCGCTATAAAAAAATATTATATTATAAAATATTATATTATATATATATTAGTGCATGACATTTGCCGGACGTTTTATTTTTTACCTGATCTTTTTACTGCAGAAATGGAAACTATAATTGTTTTGAGTATAGTTCTTATACTATAAAGATGAAGACAATCCTAATGGTGCACTTCATTGCTCAATTTTCCCCTCTAGTCTTTTTTCCCTTCCTTCCCCTCTGCTTCCATCTCTTGCCAGACAGGAAGGAGATTCTGTGGTTAACGGAAGCCATATTGAAATACAGCGACAAGTTCCTCCCATGTAGCAGATGGACTTGTTTTCACCCTGTTTAGGATATCAGAGAGTTTCTGTGCTTTGGTCCCCTCCCTTCACCTAATGACACTGGTGGGGAAACACAAAGCAGCTCTGGGAGGCTGGGGTAACCAGGCGTTGGTTAGGTTAATGAGTAAGTGGGAGAGCAGACAGATGACTGGATTACTCTTCAGCGTGACCCCTTTTGTTCTGCATTCCTAATGAATCATGTCATCATATCATATCATGTCCACAGGAAATACTGTTTTTCTGTAAGCAAATACAACAGCTTTGTGATGTCAATGGCACCGCATCCGTCATAAACAGGTCCTAAACAAATCCTGATAATGTACTTTTTTAAGAGATAATTGATGTGAGTCAAGGGATTTGGATGTTGGCTGTCTGTGACATGACGTTTCTGCTTCCTCCTTGCTGGCCTCAGAAAACAAACTGCGTTGCAAAAGTGATAAAACACAATTCAATGTTGATTTCGTCCTGGCAACCACCTTAAGGCAGCCCTGTCACCTGCTTCTGACATCTCTCTCTCTCTCTCGCTCCCCTTCCCTTTCTGTATCCATCCATCCTTCCTTCTACTCTTCCTCTCTGTGCTGCTCACCATCTGGAGAAGAGTGACATCCTCAAAGTAAACAGAGCAACAGCTGTCCCAGCTTTTTTCACTTTTCTTTTGCTATCGCTCTTTCTTCCCCCCCCCCACCATACCCTTATTACTTAACTTTCTTCTTCTGTCCCTGTGTTATTTTTCTCTCTGTCTCTGTCTCTGGCTCTCTCTCTCGCTCTGTCTTTCTCTCTCTGTGTTCGTGTGTGTTTTGTGTGTGTTGTTGTCCAAGCAGTCATAGTGTGAGGGATGTGGTGCGCGTTGGTTTGGGGTGGGATTAAGGCGGCGACGTTACGGGCAGCAATGAAGGGGTTGGTGTCCGGCCAACACCTGTCACCATTGGGGGAAGCTGTGGATGTTTTTTAGTAGCTTCTCCAAGGAGTCTGAAAAGATGAGATCTATTGGAGCTGAGGAGGAAGTGACACATGGGGAAATAAGGCGGGCGGGGGTGGTCTGCAGTCACCCCCAACACATGTCTTCTTAAAAAAACGTTTTACCTAATGACATCAGGTGCTGCTCTTCCCGGCAGGGATATTACTAATATCATAATGCATCCTTTCCATCCGAGTCCTTAAAGTATCAAGGCAAGTGGAAAACAGTAGGAGGAGAAAGGAATGGTAGCGAGGTGGAGGAGGAGGTGGAGGAGGAGGAGGAGGACGAGAGGTATGAATGCGATTTCCATTGACACAGGGACAGGATCCATATTGTCGGACACCTGTGAAAACACCATTAGTCATTCAGGAGCTGTTGGGGAAAGGGAGTAGGAAGACAGATCAAATGAAGAGCGATCAAGTCAATAGAAAGACACAGAAGAGGAATACAAATAGGGATTAAAGTAAAGTAAAGTAAACCCCCAAATCCCCTTTTTTCCTTGGAAAACACTTACATTTGGGTCTCACAAAGTGTTGCTGAACATTTCTGTGTTATTGTTGACTAATGTATAATGTATATATATATAGTATAGATACATTTAACTTGTGTATAAGTTGTTATACGGGGAAAACCCTCCATAAAATACAAGAAGTTAGCTGGAAGTAGCAGACTTCTTGTATTTTATGGAGGATTTTTCCCTGGCTCGAGTGAGTGTGACGTGGGTTCGCCCCTCACACTCACTCCTATGGAACCCAATGTGTCTGTTTTTTCTAAAACCTTTACGACCGTCATGACTGCTCAGATCACATTTTTGAAACTCGTAGGTGGAAAAACATACACACACACACACACACAAACAGACACACACTTGGTGTGGTCAGCATATCGCAGGTCAAGGAATCCCTGCTTCCGGTCTACCTGCCCCGCAAATATGCACCTGCATATCTCTCTCTCGCTCTCTCTCTGTCTCGCTCTCTGTCTGTCTGTCTGTGTCTCTGTCTGTGTGTGTCTCTCTCTCTCTCCCTACTACCTAGTGGTCACAGTTCCCACTACTGGTTTGAAATCCAGCGTACGTCTGTCTTTGAAGCCCTCCAGCCCAGAAACCCAAGACGTCTCACAACTCAGCAGCAGCGGTGTGGAGCTGAAAGGTCTATGGCGGAGGAGCCACATCTGCTACCATGATTTGGAACACCCTCATTTTTATTGTATGACACACAATATGTATCGCGCTGCAATTTACTATACTTAGGGGCTTGCAGTGATTGAAAACTGGGTCCGTTGTTCAAACTGGAATTCCTTCAGAAATTATAAGCTGTGTTTGACCTCGGCGGTGTGCTCTGGTATTTCTGTTACCGGCTTTCATCTCCAACACAGGGGTGTCTCCCTGTGCGACCCAGCTCCCCACCCAGTCTAGTGTTGTCACTTCCACTTAATGGTCAACATTAGAGCAATAGGACACTGCACTCAGCCAGGTAGTGGGGTGATACGTTCAGGTCTAACTTTAGGGCATTGGGAATGTGTGTATTATGTGAGATTGTGTGTAATGTTTCTGCTTAATGGCTCACAATTATGTTTTATATCTTGTAATAACTCATAATTTTCTTTATTCATTTGTTTGTGTCTGTCAGTTGGTGGGCTACACAATTTGTCCAGTTTGATTTCAGTTGACAAAATCCACAGAATAATATTGCATTGGTATTCGCAGGGCAGACAGAGAAATTGTTCAAATTCATAATTACTTTTCTATTCTCACAGTAAGATACTGAACTGTGCAGTTTAAAATTCACCTGTAAATTGAGCTGTGTGGCTAGCTAAGTTGGACACAGAAAGAAAGGCTCAAGAACACAAATCAAGATGACAAGCTGACTTAAATTCAAAAGATTTTGAAGCTGAGCTGAAACAAAAATTCCCAATTATTTTCCAAAATGGTCTGATGAATGGTTGCTGGCATAATGTAGTATATATCATTCCAACATTATTCTATATGTGTTCGATTCCCCCAAGCATTATAGTATGTCTGCTGAGATGCGTGCATGTGTTTCCATCTGGTCATATCTGTATGGCCAATTTTCTGGTGTGCCCTCCATTATTGTGCTTCACACTCGCCTACTATTGATATTATTCAACCTATACTACAGGTTAAGCAACCTGTAGTATTATGTATGTCCAGGTTTTCTTGGGCATACAGGCTATCCATCCTTCATGAACAGTTTTCTGTTTTCAGTTAGTAGCCCAGATCCCTGTGGAAACCTTATATGCTATCTCCAGTCTAGCTCTCAGAGCCCTGTCAACTTTATGCTCCCTCTTGTCCTTTGCGGCCTGCTTATCTGGAGTACATCACAGATAAATCTAGGCACCTGGAAGCCCAGCCGCAACTCTGGTGTCCGGGCGGCTCGTTGTTGGTTGGACTCCCTCGCCACCCTCCCACACCCCCCTCCCCAGGTCCTACCTTTGTAGACCCACCACATGATTTATGACCAAGAGGAAGGTGAGGTTCTCTGGGGTTGACTGGGTCAGAGCAGTACTCTGTCCTCAGAGAGAGAGAAGCTCCACACCTGAAGAGATAAGCCTGGTCATATCCTGTCATATCCTGGCTCTGTATAAATGCTCTTCCTGGATGACTTTATCACCACCAGCACCGTGCCTGGGAGAGGAAGGATGGATATGGAAGTCAGATGGAGAGAGAGAGGCTCATTCCCTAATCCCTATATAGTGAACACTACATAGTACACTATTTAGCTAAGTCAGGGAGTAAGGAGAATTCAGACACTGATTATGCGCTTGAAATCTATCGGCATGACGTTTATTGATGTCACCCGATTAATTTGATGAATCTGACGAAAATGGAAACTGGGATATTGTGCGGAAATTATGTACATCAGTTGTACACTGCTTTTACGGTCCTTTATGGGTATTAAGTAGTGCACTATAGAAAGAGAGAGAGAGAGGGAGAGAGGGAGGGGGAGAGAGAGGGAGGGAGGGGGAGAGATGGACATGATGCAGGTGATGTTTTGGGTCTGATAAACGGGGGTCGGGGGAACAGGGGTCTCTGGTTAAGGTTAGCAGCGGGACAAACGCAGGCTGGGAAAGGAGAAAGGAGCTGAGGAGTTTACCTGGAGAAGGAGAAAGGAGCTGAGAGAGGAGCTGAGAAGTTCACCAGGAGAAGGGAGAGCTTGGAGTCGGAGGGCATCACTGCAGGGAGGCTGAGGGACAAAGGAGATAGATGAGGCAGAAGGAGGATAAGATAAAGGTAAAGGAGTGATTAGGGATGAGGATACAGGCCATCTACAGGCCAGAGGTTATCACCCCAACCACCACATGTGTTCAAGAGCCATGATAGGAAATAAACTGCCAATGACCCAAGAACTAGCTCCACCAGAATATGAATGAGGAGCCGCAAAAGCCAATTCATTGACTAACACGTGCTAGTTGATGCATGGACATCCCTTGACATGTCTAACACTCTCTCGTCTTGATTGCTCTATCTGTCTCTCTGCTCCCTTTCACTTTGTTTAATCATACACACACACGCGCGCGCGCACACACACACCCAGGGGCTCCCTGTGTGTGCTGCTGACAGGCGGTGAGAGGCGAGATATGCAGCAGCAGTACATTGAGACACGTCCAGCTGTTTGCAGCCGGCTCTGGGCCGGATCCAGTCTCCAACGGGAGCGGGGGTCAGCGGCGAGAACAGGGCCGCTCACCTCTCCTGTGAGCCGGCCCATCTGGTGGTGGAGGCAGGGGTCGCTGAGTGAAGTGGGGCTGATGGTTAGTAGGGGTGTGTGTGTATGTGGGTGGGGGGGGGTGTTGTCTCCTCTGAATCCAGGAAGGAATGTGGGGGTCAAAGAAGCTGTTGATTTGCTCTGAACCCTTTCTTCACTGCATGAAGAATGAGCTGTGCGGTGGAGCTCCTTGACTACCGCTGTGTTGCCGTCTCCCTCTCTCCCTCCTTCTCCCTTGCTCTCTCAGTACCATGCTCCCTATATCACATTCTCTCTCTTGCTCTGTGTCAAGCTCTTTTTCTCTTTCTCTCTGTCCCCCACCATGATCCCTATAGCTCACTCTCTCTCTGTCTTCGTCTTTTATAGTTTCCCTCTCTCCCTCTTGCTCTGACTCCTGCTCTCTCTGTATCCTGCTCCATCCCTCCCTTCCATCATCAAGGGTGCATGAATGTATAGGGTGCTCAATCTAAACTCTCCCAGTAATGTTTGGTAATAAGAATTACAAGTCACTGCCTTCTTTACTGCATCAAACAGTAAAATCTGTTGTGTGCCTAACTTTGATTTACATCTTTCAATCCATCCATCCTTCCTTCCTTAATGTGGACATGTTGGTCTGTCGGTCAATGTAAAGGTGATAAGACTTTGACCAGTTGGATAACCTAATATGTCTTCTTCTCAACACAGATAGAATAGGACTCAACATGCTAACATAGCAAGGGAGAAATAGAAATAAGGTGTGAAAAGAAAAGTCATTTGACAGTTGCGCTGCTTGTTCTGTTTATTACTGGCATAATATTTTGAGACAATGTCAAATATTTCATAGGCTCCTGCATAAACATTTCCATTCAGAGGTAAAATTGAACACTGGAATAGACGATTTCTTTGAGTATTCACAAAAAAGAACCAACAAAGAAAATAACTACAAAGCCTCGTCTGAAAGGCGATCCCGGTTTCAAAAGAAATGTGTTTTGTTTTTGTTTTTTTACACATGCTGACACCACGAGCAAAGATAACTGCTGTTCTACAGTTCAGTAGCTATAATACACACAAGCTTTGATTTGACGTATTAGTTGAGCTTATAAAGGCAACACCATTTAACTGTGTTAAATTCATTTTTGTACACAAAATATCTGAAGACATTTAAAGTAACACTGACAGTAAGATCGGAACCAACACGGACCATAAGTACAGAGACAAAGCCACCATAACTTAATTACCTAAAGCATTCGTGAGTATTGCAACTGTGAAATTATCATCCTGTTCTGTAGAGTGCAGGTATCTTAAATAAGTTCAAGATTAAATACACCGTACAGTCACTTCTTAAATACATAATGTGTCCTTTAAGTTAAATTTGCCATTTAATTGAATTATGTTTCATAACACAAATGTCACTTGGCGTATCTTTGTATCTGCAAAGAAATGTACATATTCTCTGTTTAAATAATATTGATAGTAGTACATTCAAAAATAGCATAATAGTTCATCCATATTATTGCCGTGGTTTTTAAATATGCTGTGATGCAGGGGTATTTGGCAGGGTCATTAGTGCATGGGGCCTGCCTGGGAGTTGGTCCAAACCAACTGGTTTCCATGTTTAAGCCTCTGCTACTCAGGATAAAACAGGAATTACTGTTCCTTTGTCCAGACATTGAACCTACTTCGTCCTACACTGGATGATTTCTATATTGCTACTCTCGATTCAGAGCCAATCTCATCGAACGCAGTGTGCAGTCTTACAGTCTGACACACCCTGGGTACTTGCTTTGGAGATCCTCTGTATACAAGTACAACGCTAACTTATACAGAGGCCGTGCATCTTGCTCCAAATGTTGCCCAACTTAAGCCTCAACTACACAATCTTTTATGCACAAATCTTTTTTACAGATTTATGTGAGAATGAGATGAGTCAACAAGCGAACATTTGAGTAAATAGACACAGGCGGTTAAGGAGCTGGTTCCTAGGCATGGAACCAGCTGATGATGACTCATCAGTGAGTGAGAAATTGAGTAATTTATCCTGTAAACTCTTCAGCAGTTTCCTTGTGTCAATCAAAGTCTTTTTTCTTGCTTCTCTTTCTTTCTTCTTTTCTTTCGTTCTCGCACTCTCTGCACAAAATATTTTCTTTATCTTCTCTTTTGACAGCTCATCCTTCCTATTTGGTTACCTTTTTTGCCACAGAACAGCCATCTCGCTCTAGCTCTCACTCTCTCAGATCTATCCATCGGAGTTGCTTGAGAAACTACTACCGGCAGCCACAGCCCTCCACCACCATGTCCTGGTAGTTCTTGAGCACAACTCGGTCTTGGGGGTCCAGGTAGAGCAGGGCTATGGGGCTGAGGGAGGTGGGCACGCAGCAGGCCCGAGGCACTGCCCCGTTCACCGAGTTCACCAGCGTCTGCACCATGGCGTGGCTGGACGAGTTCATGTGGTCGGCCAGCGGGAAGCGACACTCTCCCAGGCAGAAGAAAGCGTCATAGCCACTGGGCGCTATGATCCACTTGTGCCAGCCCACGTCTTTGAAGTCCACATAGAGAGGGTGGCGACGGCATCGGGCCCGCGACAGGCGTTTCAGTTTTGCAGCGCGACCTCCGTTCCTTTTCACCCTCCCTCGGTCACTCCAGCCCATCCCCGCCTCATCAGCTACCCAGCTTGGCCCCGAATGGACCCTTTTCCTGCCCCTCCCCATCTTGAGGCTTCTTCTGCGGTCCTTACTACTACTGCTGCTGCTACTACTCCTGGACCTGTCGTTAGGACTGGCCCTCCCCCTCTTCCACTGGCCAACACTAGAGACTCTTCTGCCATGTGCCAGGGGCTCTCCACGGCCATCATGGCTATAAGTCACCAGCAGGGGTCTCTCTTGGGCCCAGCTGTACTCGTTCTGTCCCAGGGACCTGCGCACCCTCAGGTGTCCTTCTCCAGATCTCTCCTGCTTCTCCGGGTCCACAGCGGAGAAATAGCCAGGCTCAGGGTGTGAGCTGGTGCTGTTCTCTGGGACGATCTCCAGGACAAAGCCTAGACTGCCCCTCTCAGCCAGGGCCTGGTGCAGGAGTTCCGCATCAAGGCTGAATGTTTCCCAGGAGCCCTCTTTATCACTATGGAGGCCGGTGGAGAGTAACCGCGTTTCCAGCAGATCGGGACCATGGTGGTCTTTATCTTCAGAGAGGTACAGGTTAAGCTTGTGGGCCCCGGAGCCGATAGAAACCCTGGTGTTCCAGAGAAGCCGCAGCTCAGCAGAGACCAGTCTCTCATCTTGGGGGATGGAGGATACGTTGAAGGAGATGTGCACCTTCTTTTGTTCCTCTGCTGCTGTCGCATGTTCCTTGAGACGTTCTAAAAGGAAACAAGTCATGCAGAAAATAGTGGGGTTATTCAACCTACGTATGGACCCACCGTTTTAGAGACTCTTACCTAAACACACACACACACACGCATACTTTTTCCATCAGTGTCAAATGATGGTCTATGAATTCAAGAAAATTACCCATTTAACCCACAACACTTCAATGCCAAATGCATCTAGTGCCATAAAAAAGCGAGATAACGCAGTCAGCAAACAAATTACATGCACATTAGAAGGAAGTAAGGATAAGTGTGTTATGGCAACCTGCTATCAAACAAAAGATAGACAAGTTCTGTTTTATATGCTGTGCCCATTATTAAAGTCATAACAAATATCTTCTTGTGTCATAAATGATAATTTTAATACGTCAGAAAGGCCTGATTAAAAACGCAATAGAATGGATGTCCTGATATGCTGATATGTGCTGAGACAGTCTTATGGATTTGTGTAAAAGGCTCAGGGAACACCATGGAGATTTATCTGTTTTCCCTACCGGTATGATGGAAGCTGCGTATGGTGTTGGCCTGCTCAACATGCTGGCTGGGGAAGCTGAAGGCCGGGTCCTCTACCAGATGGTACTGCTGCTGGTGAAAGCGGTACAGATCCAGAAGGTACTGGGGCACAGTCACCCCTGGCCGGGGCTCGGGCTGAGACTGCAAGCCCAGGCGTTTCAGGAGAAGCCCCTGGATGGTCTGAGACAGGCTGGGCTCGAGGACCGGAGGAGTGGGCGTCGGCGAGGGGGACGTCAAGGAGGGCGGGGTGGAGGACACGCGGCCATGGTCAATGTGGCCGGTGTCTCTGCCCTGGCGACTAGACGAGGCTTGAGGTAGCAGCAGGACCATGAGGAGCAGGAGGTTAGCAGGGAACATGGTGGAACTAGAGGAGGAGGAAGAGATGATGGTAGCAGTGAGGACAGAGTCATGGTGGGGAGAATGAAGGCAAGAGGGGAGCAGACAGAGGATCGAAAGAGAAACAAAAAAAGGGAGAGAAAAGTTGTCAAAAAAACTAAAACCCAAAACTTGAAAACCCTTTAGAGATTAGTGAAGGTTAACTGGAGGTATTTAACCCTGTTGAAACCAAACCCCTGTCTTGAATGTATGTTCGTGTGCCAGATGTGTTTCATATAAGAACCGTGTAAATCCCATTTGACATTATCTTATAATATACAGTAGTGGATCAGAGGTCCCGCTTTACAGGTAATTCCTATGAGATGGTCGCCGGCTCTGTATATCATGCTTATGTCATCTGTTTCCTGTACACACTAGTTTCTCATTAGTCTTCAGCCTTCATGGGGCATGTGTTCAAGAAATTTACTGCCTACATATCCCTGTGTTTGCTTCTTACACATGGCTTTAGAAACAGTGCTACTTTTGTTTTCTCATTGCTTAATTTATGGCAGGCCACTTTCTCCAAAGGCCTATATATTTCTTAGGACACCCAAACACAAGAGACAAGGAGTGATTAAATTATGTTACTTGATGTTTGGTGTTTGTATGTGTTATTTTAAGACTTGCACATTGGTTGTACATGTGCATGTTTGTGCATGTTTGGAGAGAGTTAAGGATTTTCATAATTTGACTGAGGTTGCTGAACAATGCAGTCCTTCCAGTTGACTTTATAGGCAAGGGGTTTCAGACCTCTCCCTATCAACATACCCCAATACTTCTTTTTTCTTTTACAGATCCATTCGCTTGAAATATGCAATCTAATATTCATCCTCTTATAAATAATGTAATGCATACAAACATTACAATAATGCTGAAAACTTAAAAAACCCAAGCTCCTAAAGTGTCAGCTTAGACTGCGCGCAAACTATCTTCACAGTCAGCACACTTAGTTTAACTCTCAATGTAGGGAACCCAACCTATGGATCATTTTAATGGTCCATCAGCACAGTCAACACCAGTGAAACACTAGGTGGGCTGTTTTCGTGATTTCTTAGCATGGCTGGGAGCTCCTTCCACCCCTCCGACCCAAACAAGGGAGCAGCCTGTTAACCCCTGCGACCCGCTAAGTGCGGGAAGAGGCCCGCAGACAAGGGTCACGCCGTTTACAGCCCGGGACAACACCTCCACTCCTCTGCAACATGCACGTTAATGATTGAGCCAGTAATTACATGGTCGTAGGCTAACTGCCTTCTTGGCCCCACAGTGGCAATGCTGAAGTGGTTGAGTGGTCAGAACATGGACAAGAATAGACTGCAAGAAAATAGAAAATAATAGTCCTGTGTATAATGTTTCCCTGGATGGACGATGCCAGCCATCTGTTTAATACCGCAAGCTTCTCAGAGTATCTCCTTTTCTCCTCTTTGCCCCGTTATCTCGTCTGTGTAAAGGGCAGGGAACTGATCAGATCCCTGACAGCCAGATAACAGCGGTGTTTATGGCAGAACAAGCATATAATGACACCATAATGACTGCTAATCTTACCACAGTGTTAGAAATGCATTTCAAATCAGGTCACAGGTGTGAAGGTGTGCCTGTTTGTGTGTGCATGCGTGGGAATGTGTTCTCAGACGTATGTGTGGGTGAGTGCATTTAGGTAGGCTGATCAAAGTCAACTCTTGGGAAAACTAAGGAGTGTGTGTGTGTGTGTGTGTGTGTGTGTGTGTGTGTGTGTGTGTGTGTGTGTGTGTGTGTGTGTGTGTGTGT
>JAOPJI010053156.1:0-29112 GCA_027122695.1 Merluccius productus
GGGTAATAAATTATCGAATTATTGCTGAAACATGAATACTTAATTGGACATTTAATTAAACGCGGTTATTTAATTGGACAATTGAATCTTTAAGTTTTCGTGATTTGATAATTGGTTATTACCGTTTTTAATGTGGTAGTTTAGACTGGTTTTAATTATTTAATTGAATAAAGTAAATAGTTGCCTAGCATGTGGTTGACTAATTGGTTGAACTGTATCTAGTTTGCTAGTTCTTTAATTACGTCGGTGGCGGTTATTTTATAACGAATACCACCCGATACAAAGTTTAACACCATACGTTTGAATATATTGAAAATTCAATGATTCTCTAGGTCCACAAAGCCCATGTTAGCAAAGCCATATTCGAAGCTCTAAAATCCAACAAGATACATCCTGATCAATACCCCATCGTATGATTATACATGTGTTAATTGCTCAGTTTAACCACTTTGTACGTACAGATTCTAGACAATGAATTTTTGGTGAACGTTATCATGTATGGTCTTGGAGATGTGAATGAAATGAACAATCATCTTGGCTGCGTGGATTTTTTCAAAAATATTGAAACCATTCAATTAGAATGCACACTGGTAAGATTTTATTTGGTTCATCGCCACGACATAGACATACATAGTTCTTTTGGAAATTTTTGGAAATGATTCATACGTGGTTGATTCCATACGGTTACACCAGCGGTAATGTTCCACCCCCTGAGTACACGTAAGTCACACTTGCGGCGGTATGAATTGACTTGGCATGTAGTCTCAAATTTTTGTATCTTATACCGACGGCTATTCAAGCTACACGATCCAAACATTTGCCTCACACAAAATACAGCACAATTATTACTACTCAGCAAAAAATACTGGCTGCCATTAAAGCAGTGAATTTCAAAAAAACTAACTCTCCTATCACCAAGCAAATTATCGACGTGAAGGATCACATTTTGAACAACTTTCGGTCAAAACGACTGTAGGAGCCAGTAAATGGAGCATTCTGTCCAACAAGCTTATCGCCTCATCATTGTACAATGGTTTGTAAATTTGATATATGAACGTTTCAAGTTGTTAGATTGTATATCAAAGCCGTGTGACCATATTAGTTTTTTGTTGCGTCAAAATAAAGTGTCGTGATTAAAATACAAAAATAAATCTAGGTGTGTGTAAAATTAATGCGCTATTTCTTTATTAACATTAATAGGTTGGGGCCATTTGTCCTTTTCGTAAGTTTTGGGGGTATTTGGAGGTTCAAATTTACAAGGTTCGGCATAGATATCTTCATGGCTGACATTATTAGAAGCTTTTCTTTTTCTCCCGTCCTGAGGATGAATGTGATAAAAACAAACTAGTTTGATTACATTCGCCACATCAGTTTTCTTTACCAAATTTCTATACCTCCCTATTGTGGGATCAATTTCCTCTACACCGCGAAATATTTAACACTTCATTCGTTGGTGTATGAGAATACCCGGGTTAACAATTTCTACATTGGCCATGAATTCCACTTTCTTCAGAGTAACCTTGCTTGAGGCTTTATTTTCATTTCCATCTTCCACAAAGGGTTGCAAATGCAACCATTTATTGTATGTGGTGTTTTTTGTGGTGACAGTCTAAAATAGGAATGTTAAATTGACAACCAATGGAAAGTAGCAATCATATAAACACATTAAATTCCGATTCCAACTGCTCGACATCCTCAACTTCTTCAAGAGTTGGAGCTTCCCAAAGCAACTTGTACAGTCGTGTGGACGCTCCAAAACGGAACCCCACTTCAGTACTAATAGGAGTGGGTGTTTTGGGTTCCAATTTAGATTTACCCACAAAAGTTCCATGCACTAAAAACAACATAACACTATCAACAACAAAACAATTACCGCTCTTCAGGTCGACCAAATACCACTTTTCCAACGCGGGGTGGTACATCAAGATGGCGTGTGTTCTTGAACAAGAAGCGTGGTTGGTGACAAAGTCCACTTGTTCTTGTTGTCTTCCAAAGTAATAGAACGGCTTTTCGTGGATATCTACGCTCTTCGCTTATAGCAGGTGTATAGAACCCAAACTTATCTTACCGAGATCAGTTGAGCGTCCTTGTAAATTTGAAGTTTATAGCCAGTCGGTGGGTGCTTTTTCAGGGCCCTAAATGTCACCAATTCGTATAAATTCGTAGTCGGTCAGGTCAACAATATCGCTGACGTATTGTAATGGATCCAACATACCACGCAGGCAGAGTGTACATTTGTTTGTTTAGCTCGTACAGGTGGCATTTTCCGTTTAATTTACTCATTGTACATTTGCGCACGCATTGGATTTTTTGCGCACATTGATGAAATCGCATTAAATAGCCTTTTGTAGTAGCGGTATCAGACGATCACTGGACAAAATATGTATTACGACGACCAAGATCATGAACTTATGTATATAAGTGATGGGTCAGAGGAATCAACGCAAGATTCCTATAGTTCCTCAGTTGAACAACCGATGGATTCAACTGAAGATGATACTAATTTTGACAGTTACGAAGAAGCTGAAAACAATAATGAAAGTAAACCTGAGAAAAGACCCAATCCAGTTTCCCAACTCATCTCACAACAATCCGGCTCCGAAGAAGTACACACGTAAAGGTGTAGGTGGTCTTAGTGTTTTTAGAACTTCACTTGCGTCATTTGTTTCGACGGTTGGACGTCCACAGGTAAGCACCGCGTGTGTGCTCTCCGCTGCGGTCACTTGTTCGGCAGAAGGTAAATGTTGTGGTGAGTAGAGTTAGGTTTACTGCTGTGTCCGATAGTTGCATTGAAAGGTGGTTGCGAGAGAAAGGGACCAACGGAAAGTGTCCTCATTGTAACGCGAAGGCAAAGGTTGGCGACTTGCGGAATTTGTTTGTGAAGAAGTTGGTGGCGATTGACCGTACAGAAGTAGACGCGTAACTCTAATTTTGGTCACTAGATTGCACCTATTTAATGTTAATTGGACTATTAACTTAAGCAAATTAGTTATATGTGATAGTGAATGAGAAAATTAGCTGGTCAGAAACATGACGAAAGTTTAACTTTAGTTGAATGTACCGCGATACTTTTTAGTAAAAAGTTTTTACTGTTGGAATATTAATGAGAAGCGTCTAAAACAACGCGTTTAACTGTAATCTGTAGCGCCATACGAAACCTGGAAATCGAAAGGAAACTCAAAAAAGAAAGTGAAGAGTCTGAAACGCGAATCCTAGTGAAGTACCAGCAAGTGCTGTCGCAGTTGGAGTACACCAAGCTAGAACTGAGGCACTACAAATCGATGTACGACGACCTCAAACACAACGGCATTCCAAAGAGGGAGTCTATCGATTCGTCTGCGTTGGACAGTTTAGATGTGCACGATATCGCAGCAAATAAAGGCTCATTCAAATTTGTGTCGTCGATGAAAGTTAGCAACAACGGCGGCTGTCGAGTGAGTTGTTACAATCGGCCGTTGGGTATCCACGTTGTGTCGAAGCCATCGCCCAACCAAAACTTGTGTCCTGGATACGGCGTGTTGAAAGTATGCGCGTTTAGTTGTGTGATCACACACAAACCTTTCGGTTGTATTAACCACTTAACTAAATCCACACTCACAGATAAATAGCGTGGAGTTCTACAGCGCCAGAACCAAAACTGAGTTCTTCCGACTGCATTCCAGCGCCATTCGCGACATGGCGTTCTCTCCCCACAACGACGACCAAATATTGACGGTCTCCATGGACAAATCAGTGAAAGTCTCCAACATCGAAATCAACACCCCCATCCTCACGTACAAGACGGATGTGCCCGTGTGGAGTTGCTGTTGGGACGAATTTGACCCCAACGTTCTGTATGCAGGACTGGCCAATGGCTCGGTGAATGTGTACGACATCAGAAACACCGTCGATGCCGTGGAGTCGATGAGTGCCAATTCATTCGGGTTCACGTCCAAGCGTGCGCCCGTTCTGTCGATCAAACCCTTGCATGTTTCTGCGCCAGACAACGCTTCGAATTGGCGGTACATCTATCTCAAGCACTTAGTCATTGTTTGCCAATAACTATTCGTGAAAATTTATACACATATGTGATCGCTATGTGGGGTGGTAATTAACGGCACACATGTAGGCAACGTCATGGCATTTGCGTGGCCGCGTTGGACTGTCTTTACTTTGTGGAAAAAACCCAACACCAAACCTTCCCGCACCGTTTCCCCTCCATCAAAGGGTCTTTCATGTCAATGAGAGTGGACTCTTCGCACAAGCGCTGTCTCTACTCGCTCAGACCTGGCTTTGGGCGCGATAAAGTCACCCACAGAGTATTCCTCTCCAGTGAGTCCCACATTGTTCACGGTTGTCTAGTTAGGCTCCATTGCACCTCTTCAAAACTCGGTTCAAGTCAACGACGGCGACCACTTTGACATTCTTTCTCCGTTGCAGTTCAACGTTTCTCAGGAGTTTGTCGGCGGCGGCAGCGCGTCCCAGATGTGTCGCTCTGCCGTCGTCACGCTCCCCAACCAAGACGTATCCATGGTGATTTCCGGAGACGAGGCTTCGAAATCGGTACCTACCACACACACACACACACACACCTATGCTTTAGTTGTGCTTGTGAAATTCAGTGTGCAAATCGCACGTAACTTATTTTAGACCATCGTGTGGGACGCGGCCACTGGCAGGACCATCCAAAACCTCACTCACGACAACACCAACAACATCATCGACATTGAAAGCTTCGCCATTGGACAGTACAGTTTTGTATCCACACTGTCCGAGTCAACTTTGAGCATTTATCGATGGGCCCCCGACTCTGCGTAGTTGCGACTTGTACAGTTTTTATAGTTGATTTTTGTTTATTGGGTTGGGGTTTTTGCGCATGAGTTATAACACGTGTTTGATGTTATTTGTGCACCTTTCACACCACACGAATGCTCGACTTGCGCAGATCTGACAACTACTGTTGTTTGTCGACAAAGCAGCACCAACGGATATCAACAGTGACCAGAGGCGATGCTACGAATATACTAACAGCATTCGCTACTACAAACACTTCAAGTACAGAGGGTCGCAATGGACAGCAAAGAAACGTTGGGCTATGTGACAAGCGTGCGCGCATGCCTCAGACAAACGAACGAAAATCCACAATGGCGCAAAATCTCTACCCCTACTCCACGCGAGAACAACTGGTGACGGACGACGAAGTCAAAGGCAAGGACATTGTGGGATTGGTGCTGCCGTCGGACGCGATAGCCAGCGAGGAAACCTTCATGAGGTATTTCGGTTGCCGTAACACCAATTATCTCAAGATTAATCATTCAAATGTAACGCAATAACTAATGCTGTGAACAGAGGTCACCACACCTACACCGAAGAAGGCAATATTGTGTCATCAGTGGTTGGAATAAAGGAACGAGTGAATAAGTTGATATGCGTTAATCCGTTGAACTCGAAGTGAAATTGACGATGATACGGTGCAATTTTAACAACTACATATAGGTACAGTGGCGACATCGGTGATGTTGTGATAGGTAGAATCACACGAGTAACATTGACGATGTCTTGAACATAGCTTAACTTACAGTGTGCACGTAGATCGAAAATAGACGCTGGTATTTGGATATCAACGCTAGAAGAGAGGCCGTGTTGCTGTTGTCGTCGATAAATTTACCAGGAGGCGAGTTGGTAATGACCGTTGAATTGGCGTGTGTAATGACGCAATGAGTTTAGAGAAGGAAAAACGTGGAAGATGAACTACAAATGAAGGTGTTCATGAACAAGGGAGACTTGGTTGTGGTATGCGTGTGTTGTTGAGAGTGAACTGAGTTGTGTCACTAGGCAGAAGTGCAGCACATAAACAGCGATGGCACTCTGTCGTTGCATACACGTAGTATTCGATATGGAAAGGTTTGTTTGTGCGCCAACACAACGCAAGAGTAAACGCCAATTGTTTAGCTACCCCCGGGTGTGATGAGTAAGGTGCAAATATGCCGAATTAAACGCATTAAAACCCAAATCCATCTACTGCCGTGCGGCATCAACGTGATTTTCGGCGCCAACGGTTACATTTGGTTCGGCTCGCACAACATCCAAAACATGGACCTGTCTCAGGTGGACAGTGAGATTTTCTGGCAGGCATGTGGTTGTTTGCACGAGTGTGAGTTGATGCGCCTTATGTAGAGCATCGCTTTTGAAGACAGACACGCCATTGCTACACTGAAACAGTGCACCGAAATCCTGGACTTTTACGGCCTTCCTCTGTACGCCACAAGTCTGGTTAACGCGTTCGACTCCGCTCAAAACTTCTCCATCCACGAATTGAAAAGTTTTGATATTCAGAAACAAATTGCGGAAGAAGTCAAATTGAAACTGCTAGAAACTGCATGAGTTGTAGAAGCTTGATTTTGTTTAGTATTTTTAAGTGGAATTTTTGCAAAAAACAACTAACGCCAACAACTATCTATATATATATATATATTGTGCACACTTTAAATGAAGAATAGTTAGGCGTTATACGGAGGAGGTGAGTGACTGAGTAGCTTGAAGCTGGGATTCATTCGGTGGTAGTAGATTATTATTTTCAACAACAACAGTAGGATGTGGGTGAAAAACGCAGCCCACGAACACAGCATACCTTCTTTGTAGGCCATCTTCTCCATTAGCACATATTCAGGGCTGTCACTCAGTCCCACCAACGACTGAATCATAGTGTAGTTGTGAGGGTAGATTTTCATGCAAATCATCCAGGTCACCACTACCATCGCAGTGGCGAAAAATACGTCTATTATCACAGCAGCGTCAACCACAACTCCAACGAATAAATGCATCACCTATTATTGTGTGGAATATGATGGAGAATGATAGCAAACCCGGACGGCGATAGAATGCCATTATAGTTACAAAAATGTCCGTCAACATCCCAACCAATGCCACCACCATAAATGCTCCCACGATTATCGCCACAGCTACACACTCACATGATTCACAGGTCACAACTTGCATGAATACTGTTGTTTAGGAAGGTTATTTCGGTGGAACACGCTTCATACACGTCATAACCGTCCGCTACACAACCATAAAATAAGCCCGACGTGTAGGATTTGTTCTTGGGCACTTCCACTTTTATCCAGGCGGGACTGAACAGTGCGACGGACAGCAACGTAAATGCTACCGCTCCACAGCTCAACAACACCAACACTTCCAGCACGTCCACAAACGACGATCTACACACAGTGAATTTCGATGGACTTTTCAGTTACCTCAGTTGGTGTTCTTTGTGAGAAGTTGTTTCCATTGTTCTGCTTTTTCTGCTACTGTTCGTACTGGTGGCTCTATCCAATTGCTCTACATTTCAATCAAAATAAGGATGGGTTTCAATGAATAAAAAAACACACTTTCAAGTCCTACTTTAATCCAAAGTTTAGAACAACTAATTCTTTCTAGATTAAGTGGAAGATTTGGAGCTTGGTCTTTTCATCACCGACAACATCGAGGTTTTGTTTGTTTGGCGCGTATCTGCAATATTAACCCGTTTCTGTTTTCCCCGTCAAACGCTGTGTTGTTCTATATTGTTCTTTTTGAGGCCGATTTGAAGTGGTATTGATGCGTCTGTTCGAAACATCAATTTATTTAACAACGTTAAGCTCACTTATGTCAATTTCGTTGATGTTGTGATGCCTTCCAGTAAACAAAGGATTCACTTTGCACATGAGGTGCATGTTGTGAAATAAATGGTCTGTTATGGGGGTTGGCTTGAGTTGTTTTTGGAGCAAAGGTTTTTTAAATGTGAACTAAACAGTTGTGAGTGTAATTTTTAAATCTACGCTCTACTTTATTTAACACGAGTTTTTGTATATTATGGCTGAAAAATTTCAACAACCAAATAATCAATAGACAGTAAATAGTAAAGCATGACTTTGCCTGTTCCGTAACATTCATTGGGGAAAGTGGGTGTTGCTCGCCCTTCAAATTCTCCAGGCTCTCACAGTGAGCCCACCCTGGTGGTCTGCTACTCTTTTCACCAAACGGGCCATGAAGCGTCAGTTATTAGTGTGAGATAATTGTGTTGGTCTTTTATTATTTTTACTTCCTAATACATCACCGTTTTGTAATCCGCAATTTGTGGACCGCAATGTTAGTGGCTCGTTTTACACCAACAGAATATGCTTAACTGGAAACTATTATGGTGCATGATGAGTTTTTGAAGCAGTGAGATCAAATTTTAAGATATTCAAAACAATTTGGACAAATCTTCGTTAGACGTACAATCCGCCACTATTCTCCACGACACCTCCATTTTGCCGATTCCAGCATAGTTCGAAGCTCCCACATTATATTATTCATATTTTATAAACATTTTTGATAATTTAACATTTTGTTCCGCATATTCTGACCGAAAAGTGAAATTTCGTCAACGTTGGCGCGCGCACTTTGTGTATTAAGTAGACTTTACCGTATATGCCTTTATATTAATCGAATCTACAATTTTATGCGGTTGAGATTGACTCTACAAGTAAAATGCATATTTTTATAGTTGATACAATTATTTTTTGCGTGTGAGAGTGGTTATTGACGCGCGCGCATAATATACTGGCCCCCAGTTTTACCTACATTCACATACTTGTGGCCCAGTAGTGGAGCGATGAACCACAAATAATTAAATATGTCAGATTCTGAAATCTAAACCCGGTAGGGTTTCTAGAAATAGGCGTTTGTGAGAGTGCCATGCGCACGAATTTGCTATTTGTCACTCGCTTTACTTTATTTATACATTACTAGTGATCTCATAATTCGTAGTTTGTTGAATTTGTGATGATCTTTCCGTCAAGTTTGTACATCTTACAAGTAGGAACTAATAATTTTTACGTCCAACATATGCAAATATTCAGTCCATAAAATATATTGGGGTGGACTTTATTAAATCAGTTCCAATTGACTTACACATTTGCAATTGTATTCGATTGTTTCTTTTAATAATACTTAATTAAAAAAGCGTCACACTTTAGAAAATATAATAAAGTCATGTTCGTTGTAATAGTGTGTTCTATGAAAAACACTAGCATCTTCTACACGTAAATGCTAGTGAAACTGCACATTCTCTCAATTTATTACAAAATTTAATACATAATTGCGCATTTGATTTAAGGAATGTTACACATTGGGAAAAACGCACTTCAAATTAGAAGAAGAAACAGTTCAAATGGAATATTTCTTCTGCGAGAGCGAAAAAACCCCAATTCATCAATTAATTAAAGTATCAAGTGTATAATTTTCGATGTTCAGTGTCAGACGACGTTAACGGATTTCACCTCATGGAATGTTGGTATATTTTCACCATAGATGATGGCTCTAACCTCGTAGAATCCTTTCTTCCTTGGAGTGACATTGAAAATAGCATCAACGTGCTGTCCCACGGTCACGGTGCTATATGAGAATATAGAAAATCCAAATAGTGGTGAATACTTGAATTGCTTCTTGTGTTTCTCGTTCGAAAATTCAACTTCGAGCCTCACAATCACGTTTTCCATGTCAACTGCCAACGGGTTAGCCAAAGTAACACGCACTTCGCAATCTTCGTCGTCTCTAACCTCGTCCGGTAACAATATGTCGAACGATGGGGTTTTAATGGGTAACGTGAAGCTATTTTTGTAAATGTGTTCTTTGTCAGTAACAAAAACTTCCACCAATACAGTGCTTAGATCGCTCTGGACCCTCTTGAGTATTTCTCTGCTTGACAAGTTAAATGTTGTTTCAGTTGGAAATTCTCCACCAAGAGTAACCCATTTTGTTTCTATATCTCCCGAACGAATGTTGGGGTGCTGAATTACATAACTCTTAATAATGACGTCAACAGAAGAATCCGGAGTGTATAGTAAGTCAATGTTTAGGTCCAAATCTTCGCCCATAAGGACATACGGCATGTTAGTTGCATGCTTAATACGAAGAGTTTGGTTGTTGTGGCATTGATCTATAGCACCATCGGCATTTTTCCTAGCCATTTTATCCAATAGAGATCCGTCTCTGTATTTGTAATTGTCGGTGATGTCACTTCTGTCATTGGAACCAACAGCTTTTGTACTGATGTTCTTGCCGATTCGTGAAATTTCAATACTGAAGATGTGAAATTTGTTATCTTTTAACTTTTTGTTCACAACATCTCCATTGACTTCACTAAAGACATATCTTGCGTCATAACCAACAGTCAAATCTCCCGCCTTGATGGCAGCTACCGGTGCTGGACCGCAGATATATCGCCCATCTCTACTAACTTCTTGGGGGGTTGCGTCGCACACGTGCCACCCGTTGTATTTTTCGTTTTCAGGGCATCTCATGTAGCACTCATTCCAACAATGAAAGTTCCAAATTTTGTCGTTCGATAGATGAGATAGTAAGTTCAAATTTTCATCATAGTACATTTCCATGTCAAGTGTGTCGTCAGTATCGTGTAAGCATTCGAAACAGGTCACAACTCGGGAGCCAATACCCAGCAAGCGAAAAACTAAACCATGAAATTGATTGAATGGCAAAAATACTCAAATACGAGAACACAAAATAGCTGCAAAAGTAAAACATTGGCCATATCTGACGGATATCTTAATCTTCATAAACTTGTGGAAGATTTTGCTTGACCCAGTCCAATATGCCGGCGATTTTCCATTAATATACTCTTTACTCCATTTACCAACGATAACTCCATCGTCATCAAAGTTGTTTACCAACGCAGTCAGTTCCCTTGCCAACTTTACCGGATTAGATCTTGATGTTCGATCCATTTGAGTCAGTAAAAATAGCAATGTTTCAATGGAAGTTTTGCTGAACTGATCAAGTGACCACTTTACCTCGGTCATTGCGGTATAAGTGCCCTGGTAAAAGATTGTGCGTGTATTCAGAATGTATTCATTCCTCTCGGCGTCATTAGGAATGTAGACGTCGTCATCTAGAGTCGAGCAGGGGTTTCTCTATAGACATTGATATCGCCACAAACATACCTGGATTCCATGGGTTGCACAGCATCAGAAACCTTTCTGACCCCAACTTTTTCCTTCCAACCATTATAGTCACTTTGTACTCACCGACTTCACAGTTGCACGGGGTCGACAAATGATAACTAGGAGTTTCTGTATACGCATTTAATGTTTTAAGGTTCCATTTGAAGAGTGACTCATTCTCATAAGAGTATGACTAGATTTTATTCAGTTTGAAAGAAAATGTTGTGTCATTACTATTTCTATATCATCCAAACTATTACCATTGACTTTCATAGATATTCTTAGTGCGTTGTCTTCGTCGTCGGTGCTCTTTTTGTGGCTCGAATCCAGTTGTTTTTTCAATGAAAAACTGAAGACTCCACCTCGACGAAGCACGGGGTGATCCCACTCAAACATATCAGATTGTTCATTTTCAGGAACGCACACACTCTCTGACGAGCCCATAGTTAAGTGGTGGTGACGTGGGGTGACGAAGAATTATCTAATCCGCTCACTATCTCACCACAAAACTTTGTAATATGTCAATTGATTATAAATCTATTTTTTACTTCCAATTAAGTAATTGAACTATTTTTGCAAAACTATTCAAATTTGACAATATTCAGATGTTGATTAGCATTAAACAAATAATTTCACGGGCATACATACTAAAATCATAATTAATAAGTGTGCGCAGAAATAATTATAAATCATTAAATACATCACCATACATTTGTATGTTTGTCTGTAAGTTTAAAAATAACTTTTAATGAACTTAATTAAATTCAATAACAGAGATTATTTTTAATGGCCTATTCCAATAATATTATACAAAGTTCTTTGTTCAAATGAACCTGCAACAAACTTGAAGTTCCACGAAAACAGGTGATAAGTATTTGGCAAGATTCGTTTATTTTTGGTGTGATTTAAAAATTCCGTCGAAACACTATGTAGTAAAGGGTAACATTCATTTGAGTAATGTGCCCAATAATGAGCTTCATTGAATTTTCGGATTATTAAAATACTTTATCTTATCTACTGAACGTATGAGGTTTTAATACATGGGTATACAACCTTTATTTTCAACTAAATAATTGACAACAACTTAAACTTTAATTATTTTAATTTTGTTTTTTGTAACCATGAAAACCCCCCAAAATTATTTGAAAATTTATTTTCTAATTCAAAAGTCGTCAATTTATTCGAAGCGAGCGAGGTTTTAAATTTTTGTAGAAATAATAATTGTCTAACATAATCGAGAATTTTTACATAAACTTGCTTTCAAAATTCTTATGAAAAGTTGAAACATAACAACAGAAAAAGTTTCAATTGAACATATCGGGCCGTTTTCTTTTAATACTCAACTCTGATCATACCGCCGTGTAAAATAATGCTATTAAAGATATTAAGCAGCTATTTTAAAATCAATAAATTACCTGCTATATTTAGTAGAAGAGTAGTGTGTGTACACACAGATATACATGTGCAAACGGTGCTCTCATTATTTATGCATTTTTAGAGTGTATTGATTGGACATGAAAACAGCAATCTTATGAACTCACTTAAAGTGCTATTTAAAATTGTTCGGCTTTTTTAGTTTTCGGGATATGAAGCATTTAAGTATAGTGATTTTGATTAAATGGAGAGTAATGTTATTTTCCATATGATTCCCGCAACAAAATTGCATCATTTGTTTACTAACTGGTGAGTATGTACGATGGTTTTAATACGTGCGCCTTTTTTAGCACTTATATTTTCTTAGTGATCATATTTGGTGAATTTAGAACACAAAGAACAACTTTAATATGAACATATATCTACATCAACGTTGAATAACTTTCGCAAAAAGGAAATATGGAGTTAAATTAATACAGTCGGGCTTGGATATTGCGTGGTTTTGATTTTTCAAAAGGCCAACAATGAATGATTGCGCTTTGAAAAGACGATCTTTAAGAATTTTATAAGACGAACAACTAGATTGATTGTGAGTGAGTTGCGATAAACAACTAATAAGACGAAAGCTGGAGAGCTCAAATAATGTTGAGGTATGCCTTTTCATGGAAAACTGGCAATCCATCACATCTTATAGTCGCCCTGACTTCAAAGAATCCTACCTTGTTGGGAACAACATCAAAAGTATCATCAATGTGTTGACCTCGCTCAATTTTCCTATTTAAAAATAAGAACTACACAACAACAATTAAAAACTTGTGACGCCCGCTGTGTTTTATATTGAAGAAATCTCCATGAAGTCTCACACGCACGTTATCCATATCGCAAGACAGCATATTCTCCATGTGAACTGTTACTTTGCAAATATCACCCGCTCTTACCATGCTTGGCACCGTAATTTTGAAAGAGGGAGTGACTACGGGAAAGCAATAATTTCTCACTTGAATTTTATTGCCGTCAGCCAAGAAGAATTCAACAAGCAACGCACAACTATCACCAACTACACGTCTGATTACGTCATTTCTGTCCACTTTAAACGACGTTTTGGCGCATCCATCAGCATAAAACGACACGTTTTTATGAGTTATCTGTTCAGAACGTTGGTTTGGGTACTGCAAGACAAAACATTTGATCGTCATTTTAACGCTGGAATGAGAAGTATATAGACAGTCTATGTCCAAATCCAAATCTTCACCCAATATGAGATAAGGTTTGAAATCAAATTGTTTTATTTGGAAGATTTTTTCACGATAATACGAACAGTCTTTAGACTCGTTGTGGGCCAATTTTCTGGTCATCACATCTTGTAAACACCCGTCACTGTATTTGTAATCGTCTGTGAGGTCGACTCTGTCTTTAGAACCAACAGCTTTGGTAGTGATTTTGTGACCTATTCTCGAGCTATCGATATACACAGTCCGTGCATTCCCGTTGTTATAAAGCTTATATACCACGTCGCCATTGACTTCACTAAATACAAATCGAGAATCGTTGAACAGTTTCAAATCGCCGGCCTTTACTGCGCCTACAGGCGTCGGCCCAACAACGAACCGATCATCCTCGCTACGTTCTTGGGGTGTGGCATCACACACATGCCACCCGTTGTATTTTTCCGCTTCTGGACATCTAATATAGCATTCTGTCCAACAATGGAAATTCCAAGTACTATCCACGCACAACCGGTCTAGTATCTTACCATCTTCGTCCAAGTAAACTTCACAATCGAGCGTTCCATCGGCGTCATGTAAACAATCAAAACAAGTGACAACTCTAGAACCGATTCCAACTAAGCGCATAACTAAATTAATATTTATTGTGTCAGTTGAGCACTAAATATTTGTTTAATTACGCGAACATAAAACTGCCGCGAACGTGAAACACTGGCCAAACCCCACAGGGCACCCTTTTTTGAGATACTTTTCAAAGATTTCCTTTGAACTTTTCCAATATTTTGGTGGTTTACCGCCAAAGAAATCGTTATCCCAACTGCCCACGATGATACCAAGATTATCATTGGCATTGACTAACGCTGTTAATTCCCTAGCTAACTTTGAAGCGCTCGATCTCAGTGGTCTGTCGACTCTTCTCAAAAGGTGAAGCAAGGTTTCAATAGCTGGTCTGCTAAATTGCTCAAGATGCCACTTATTTCCACTGAAATAGCTACTATAGCCCTGATAAACAAGCGTCTTGGTCTTGAGTATGTATTCCTTTCTTTGACTTTGGTCGGGTATGTAAACCTCGTCATCTAGTAAAAGTTCATAAGAAAGTGATGCTTGTCTCCCACTCACCTGGATGCCATGGATTAAAAAGCACCACAAACTTTTCTATGCCCAAATCTTGTCCTTTGAACATCACAGTTACTTCGTATTCGCCAATTTCGCAGTCGATTGGTGTTTGTAAGTGAAACGAGTATTTACCGCTGGTTCTAACCGATGTCTTCAGGTTCCAGTGAGATTTCAAGGCGTCCTTCATGTTATAAACCTATGTATAATTTTTTAAATATATCCAAGTTGTATATTACTATCGATTCATCACTGACATCATCGCCATTAACTTTCAGTTTAATGGAAAAATCTTCAGCTAACCTTTCTTCGCGAGCACAGCATCTATGCTTGAAACCAACACTGAGAATCCCTCCTCTGCGGATGACAGGATGATCCCACTCAAAGATTTGATCGGTTAGTATGACTTCCGGAATGAGTATACTGCTTGAAGAACCCATGACACTTGGATGCCGTGTGATTGACGAAGAATTATCGCTAAATATATCTTGCTGGATCCCTCTACATTGTGTAAATGAATGTTGTTTAAGTAAATGATGGGGTTGCTTTGCCTTAAAAATTGAATTGTTGGATAAAAACTTACAAATGTTGTTTGATGAATTATAATTTGTAAAACTTAAATGTTCTTGAACCTTTAATATAATAATATAATATTAAGGGATAGTTAAGTTATTTGAATTACAAAAATGCTCCTCCCCACATTATCACTATATTTGTCTTTAATATTATACCAATTAGGAGAATTAAGATAAAGTATTAATGGATTAAATATGTTTAAAAGTTTAATAGCCTTTTCTTTGTATAACATGAATATAAAAACAAAATGCTAATCGAAAATTTGAATAATCTTATGTGATTTGAAGTCACAACTCACATAATAAACAGTGATGACTAGTTAATTCAACAAAACTATGTGTGTAAAATACTATAATAATGTGTGTTCACTCGCGCATCACACTTATCATCAATGTTACCCTGTACGTTTTAAGTTGTAGTTTTAAATGGAATTGAGGGTATCATAGGTGTATGTTATGTAAAGTAAATTAAAAGTTGCATTTAAAAAAAATTTAATTGGTTAAAGATTAACTTTATTTTATGGATTAAAGATAACAAAATTATAACTTAACTGTTTTCAGTACAACTCGTGTGATGGACTTGCATTAGATTTTAATGCAACACTGTTCTATTTCTTGTTTCCTTTGAGATTTTGTAATATGTTTGAGTTGATATGAAGTATCCACTTGGTTATTTAACCCATATTATTTTTATATATTATTATATTGGGAGATATTATTGAACTTGAAACAGTAAATAAACTGGCAAATACCATTAAGCAAATTTTTCTATTTTAATTCAGTATTCAAAAGCTTTATATTTAAATGCAACATTTAACTGGCACTTCTGTTCAATAAATGACTTTTGTCAGAATTAAGGCTATATGCAATTTAAATTTCATGAATATTTCCGAAATGTTTTATTTGTCATTGAAAAAAGTAAAGTTGAACATAAATAGACTAAGTGCATATTTTTAATAAGCTAAAATTCAATTTTTTATACGTAAAGCATTATTTTTAACAATTTCTACATTAATAAATTATATACTGGATCATCTAAAAAATATTAAATTGTTGCGATGTGTTAAACATGCAACGTCATCTTTGTGCGTTTTGTTTTCCGTTAAAAATATAAAATGCGATTTAAATTTTTTTAATTATTATAAAAAATGTTTCTAAATACTTCAATGCACGATCAAGATATGCGCCAGGTGTTAATAAAATTTCCTAACTATATTTTAAAATTTTATTATTCATGCATTAAAAACTCAATCACGAATGCACATTAAAAAACTAACTGATAGTAATATCAATGTTCAGTAAATTAATAACATACTAATAAGGCAAGTGTTTGTTAAATTGTATAGACAACAAACTTCTGCATAAAGAGTCAGATGAACACATTGACGACTAAACCAGATAGTTAAATAATGTTAATGGATTTGACTTCATGAAACGTTGGAATGTTGTCGCCATATATAATAGCTCTCACTTCAAAGAATCCCGCTTTATTTGGCGTGACATTAAAGTAAGCACTTATTGGGCTTCCTCTAGTTACTTTCCTAAATGGATGATGTATAAAGTATTAGATGTAACTCGTACTCGATCAGTGTTTTGTGCTTTACATCGGAAAATTCAACGTCAAGTCTAACATGCACATTCTCAAGATTAAATGTCAAGGGGTTGGCTAAATTAACGCAAATCTCAAAATTTTCCAAAACCTTGGCGGTGTCTGGCAGAGTAATATTAAAAGACGGCGTTTTTACTGACAAACAAAGATCTCGCTTATAGATTCGATCATGGACATCTGCAAAAACCTCGATCAGAACACTGCTCAAATCACTGTGGACTTTGTCCAGTATGCAGTTGCTGTCCACTCTAAATGTTGTTTCCCCTTCAAATGCAACCTTCTTAGTTGCAATTTCCTTGGATCGAAAATTCGGATGTTGCAAAATAAAACACTTTATCACCAAATTTGCACTAGTATTGGACCCATCGAGAATATCAATGTTCAGACTCAAGTCCTCGCCCATCAGAATGTAATCTTTGTTAGTGGTCGTGTTAATAACAATGAATTCTGCTGGTTGATCACTATCCTCATATATAGGTTTATCGGCATTCTTTCTCGCCATTACATCAAATAGAGAGCCATCTTTGTATTTGTAAGTGTCGGTTATGTCATTTCTTTCAATCGATCCCACAGCTTTGGTGCTAATTTTCCTACCGATTCTTGAAATATCAATTTTAAATGTTTGAAATTCAGTATCAATTAATTTCTTATTGATTACAACCCCATTCACTTCACTGTAAATGTATCTGGCATCGTGACCAAAAGTTAACTCTCCAGCTTTGATGGCAGCTACTGGCGCTGGACCGCACGTGAAACGTCCATCTCTACTAACTTCCTGAGGTGTCGCGTCGCACACATGCCACCCATTATATCTTGCTGCATCAGGGCACGTCATGTAGCATTCGTTCCAACAATGAAAATTCCAAATCTTGTCGGTGGATAGATATTCAATTTTGTTGAAATCTTTGTCGTAGTACACCTCCATGTCAAGTGTGTCGTCGGTGTCATGTAAGCATTCAAAACAAGTGACAACACGACAACCAATTCCAACCAGTCTGAAAACTTTATCAACAGATGAAAAATTGGATACATAAAAACTGTGTACGTGAGCACAACACCGCTGAAAATGTAAAGCACTGGCCAAATCTTACGGGTCGTTTTTCTTTCAAGTATTTCAAAAAAATCGCTTTTGAACCTGACCAATATTCTGGGGATTTTCCGCCAGAATAGTCCAAGTTCCACCTGCCTACAATGACCCCGTCGTTGTCTAAATTGTTCACCAAGGCAGTCAATTCTCTTGCCAACTCATACGCACAAGACCTCAATGGTTGGTCAATCTTCCTCAGTAGCAATAAAAGCGTGTCAATAGCTGGTTTGCTAAACTGGTCAAGAGACCACGTAGAATCTGTGATACTGTCATGATTGCCTTGAAAAATCACGGTCTTTGTGTTTAAAACGTATTCATTTCTGTCAATTTCCACTGGAATATAAACTTCGTCATCTACAAAAAAATTAAAAAAAGACAAGCAGCAAATCGATCAGATAAACCTAGATTCCATGGATTCAACAGCATTAAAAAATTTTCGCATCCCAATTTTTGACCTCCATACATTATGGTCATTTGGTATTCGCCAGGGTCGCAGTCACATGGCGTTTCTAGGTAATAAACTGGTTGTTCATAAGAAAATCTATCAATTCGTAGGTTCCAGCTCGACTTTGATTCCTCTTCTAACATATATGTCTAAATTCATTGTGAATAGCTAGCATCTGTGTGAAATGTAACTATTTTATTATCGTCGACGTCATCGCCATTTGCCTTCATGTGGATTTGTATGTCCTGAGAGTAATTTTTTGTGCATTCATAGAATGCGTCCTTGAACGAAAAACTGAATATCGCTCCTCGACGAATGACAGGAAAGTCCCACTCAAAACTATCACATAACTCCTCCTCAGGTACACAGATACTTTCTGACGAGCCCATTTCAATATAAAGGTGGGGCGTGATTGACGATTCTTTATCAATGACGACTATCTTAATCAAATGGTTCGATTCATTTACTTAAAAATTGATTAGACTCGATAAATTTAGATATAACAACTTTTTCTAAATATCTAAGATTTTTCATATGAATACTTAAAATAAGAGTTGGTGTTAAACACAAAAAACTCACACGACTCATTGGATGTCGTTTCGTATCCAGATTATGCTTATCATGAGTAAAGTCACTAACTACGCTAATTTTCTGTTTCTTAAATATAATTTGTTGCTTCACCTATTAATTGCCCAATAGTTCTATGTTCTTAAATGATTATTATTATAAAATTATCTAACTTTGCGTAACATTTTATTTTTATTCTCTTTTTAAATTGAAACTTCTCAAAACAACCTATATTTTAATAATCGGTATCACCAGATTTGTTCATATGATAATTAATTACTATATAAACGTAAAAGTTGCATCCTTTTCTGCTGAATTTTACTAAAGATTTAATGCCAGATGCACTCTTAATTCTTAATTAGAATGGAAATGGTACAAAGAATGAACTCTGTTTCCATCAACACCAAAAATGACGTATATTTAGATGACCAGAATTCTCGATTGACAATAACATTAATGTTGGCTTTCCATATTTACTCTAAAGTTTAGAGTCTAAACTACCGAATAGAACGGTATATCGGCATAAAATTAATAGCGAAATAAAAATTTGCAATTGAAAACCATCGACGCAAAATATAGCGTAGGCGCCTAAAAAACTCAGAGAGAATATCTGACGACGTGAATAGTGAGTAAATAACTAGTGAATAGTGTGAAGATAATGTTCGCGAATAAACAACGAGTGTGGTTAAACGATGTTGATGGTAGCAACTTCATGGAAGGTTGGAATGTGAGGACCGTGGATAATAGCCTTAACTTCGTAGAAGCCCTTCTTTTCAGCAGTAACCTTGAATCGGGCCAATACCACCGGATAACCACCTCCACCACTTCTAAAATACATCAAAAACTAACTGTATAAAACCGGTAACCACTTGACTGGAGTTTTGTGTTTGCTGTCACTGAAACCGACGTCTAATTCGACACACACGCCTTCTTTGTCGAAGTTGAAGGAGTCATCGACTTCGACGCGTGCTTCGAACTCTTTGTCAACGGAGTATTTGTCTGGCAACACCAGCTTGAACGAAGGAGTTTTCAAGGGAAAGTAAAACTCTTGCATATGGAAAGTTTCCCTTTCCACGACAAAAACTTCCACCAACAATGAACACAAGTCACTTTTGACGTTGTCGAGAATAGTCCCGTGGTCGACTCTAAATCCAGAGTTATTTTGACAACAGGATCCAAAGGTCATTCGTTTGGAGGAAATTTCTGTGCAACGAATGTTGGGATGTTGCACAACGACACATTTCATCACCACATCAACAACCGAGTCGAAGGTGCGGAGAAATTTAAAGTTGAGGTCCAAATCTTCGCCCATGTAAATAAAACTCCTTGGGTGTTTGAGTTCAACCCTGACGATGTCCTCAACGTCCGCAGATGTATTGCTGGAAGAGTTTTGGGCATTTATTTTGGCCAGTGCCTCCATCGCTGAGTCATCTTTGTATTTGTAGTTATCGGTTATGTCGACTTTTTCATCAGATCCAACGTGTTTGGTGTTAATTTTTTGACTAATCACTGAGTATTTTGTAATACATGACTTTGAGTTATCGTCAACGATTATTCGTTGAATGGTTTTCGCGTTGACTTCATCAAAGACATAGGCAGTGTCATAGCCAACCTTCAAATCTCCGGCTTTCACAGCAGCCACTGGCGCCGGCCCGCACGTGTAACGTCCATCCACACTCACTTCACGAGGAGTTCCATCACACACGTGCCATCCATTGTATTTCTCATTATACTGACATCTCATGTAACACTCATTCCAACAATGGAACGTCCAAACACAGTTATTTGATTTGTCCGGCAAAACGTTGCAATTTTGGTCGTAGCAAACCTTGATGTCACTTGAACCTTTGCCGGATTTGCGTGGAATATCCAAACCAGTGACTACGCGACAACAAATACCAGCCAATCGAAACACTAAATGCGAAAATTCCATCAACTGAAATAGCGAAATACACAGTTAAATAAATACGCGAACACAAAACACCTGAGATGGTGTCGCAATTGGCAAATTTGACTGGTCTTTTCTTCTTCATGTACTTCCTGAAAATTCTCCTTGACCCAGTCCAATATTCAGGAGACTTTCCTCCAGAGTAATTTTTTGCGCTCTTGTACACAAGAATACCATCGTCGTCCAAACTGTTGACCAGTGCAGTTAGTTCTCGCGCCAACGCGAAGGCCGATGACCTTGAACCACGGTCCATTTTTCTCAGCAAATACAGCAACGTTTCAATGGCTGGCTCGCTGAACTGCTGAAGCGACCATTCGCTTTTCGACACACAACTATTGGTACCCTTAAACATTATAGTTTTTGTATTGAGAATATATTCCTCTCTTTCACATTCTTCAGGGATGTACACCTCGTCGTCTGTTCAACGAGATTATCTAATACACTTCTCAACCCATTCTACAAATACCTGGATTCCACGGGTTGCAGAACATGAGAAATTTTTCTGTGCCCAAAAGTTTCGCTCCAAACATCACAGTGACCTCGTATTCGCCAATCTCACAATCGCTTGGCGTTCCCAAGTGATACATGAGTCTTTCTCCCGACCCCATCGACGATCTAAGATTCCACTGTGACTTGGAACTCTCTTCGACGCAATACGACTAACCATTTTACATTGAAATTTACACCGTATAACACAAATTACTATTTTACTATCGTCCATAATTTCACCATTTACTCTCATGGAAATCCTTAATTCTTCTCCGCCTTTTTTGGTGGTTTCAGTTGCTTCTTTCCTTAATGAAAAACTGAACAACCCTCCTCGACGAAGAACTGGGCTATTCCAATCAAACATTGTGGGAAGATCGTTTTCAGGCTCGCATATGCTCTCCGAAGAACCCATAACTACTTGCTGACGTGTATAATGAACAAAGGTTTATCATAAATAAGTGACTGTATCAAATAGTTCGCCTTGCTATTACAAAATATTTGTCGGCTTGATATTGATACTCCACAAATTCGAATTTTTAACTCAACTACGTATATTCATTAACTTTAAAATGACTAATCGTATTAAGTTATTTAAAAAATGTTTTGAAAAAATCATAAATTAGGTTTACTTTGTATAAACTTGTTTCAAATAAGATTATTTTAAATTGGAGATTAAGATAAAAGGAGTGTCAATGAAATTGATAACTCACGTTACCTCGCACTAAAAAGCTCAATTACTTCTTCACACCTCCATAGGGAATGGAAAATAATTTGACGTTTTATTCTTGGGGTTTTACCAATCCGACCACAAGTACAAACGTAAAACCATCATAATATGCAATAATTAGTGCCTGTCAGATTGTGATTTTTATCTTTTTTGGGAGGAGTGACATCAATTATCTTCCTTTTATTATACAACTTTTCATGTCGATGTGCCATTACACTTTCTTGCTCAATGACCGCCGAATATTTTTAAATAAAAGTTGTACATGAACACCATACTCTAGGTGTTCATTTGCTATATTGTCAATGTAAACTTCTGTTTGAAATCATCTATTTTTGTTTCAATTATAAAACTACAAAAAACTAGTTTCTTGGTTTGAAAATAACAAGTAGCAAACTATATTTGTGGCGCCACACTGTTTTTTGCATTACCCAGCGGTTTGTAAACTTTTGTGACTAATCCTCAAACGATTACTTTAAAATTATTTGATTTTTAATCCAATCTATCTATATGTACATATAATAACGGAGAAGTGTTCACTGTAAGACAAATTTTAAGTAAAAAAATAAAATTTCCACCATCAATCGATGTAGAAAATGTATGGCCTGAACCTTGTTGAATTATTGTTGAATTCCAAGGCATTTTAGGCTGTATTGTTGCTCTTTTTATTACTTGCTTCAATAACAATAGCGATAATACAGTTAAAGTTATAACTTTACGTTATAAGTGTAGTGAATAAATGGTATTTCAAAGCTTTATGATTACATTCGTTCCTTTCGTTAAATACAACAACAATTTTAACATAACAAGATTCAGTTTTTGAATCATTCATTTAACTTTTTCAACTGTGCAGATTAATTAAATCACCATGCTAATTTTTTAAGGAGATTACTCTTAAAAGTAAAAATTGGACCATTTTTCCAATTAAACTTATTTTTTTAAGAGAAACTTTAAAATCAATTTCATTTGTAAATTTTGTTATTAGCAATAAAAATAATAATCTGCCTATAGCAGTAATGATGAAGGAGTCTAGCATAATATAAACAAAAAACTATCTTACATCTCATATTTGTGTATAACGACGAAACAAACAAATTGCTGACAATCAAATTTGTGGTGAATAAATAGGTAAGTATAATGATGTGACTATCAAATCTAACCAACCTGTATAGAAGTATGTCCGTGCAAAGGGGGCACATTGGTGGCGTGAATGACGACCTTGACATCATACGATCCTACCACCCTTGGTATAATGTTGAACTTGGCAATGATCCATCCTTTTTTGTTCACCTTTCTACACAACTTATCAAATGAAGCATCACAATGGTCTATACTTAAAGAATTGCTCCTTGCTCCCATCGAAACAATCTGAGTGAAGCACCACGGAAACATTTTGCATCTGAGTAGGTAGTGAATTTTTCATTTTGACTACAATTCCGCAGTTTTTCCCGCAACTAACATTATTTGGGACGAAAATAACAATTGGTGGAGTTTCTATGGAATAGTTGAAGTCTCGTTTGAAAATTCTGCTACTGCTGTCCGAAAAGAATGTCTCAACAAGGACGATGGCTGAATCAGTGCTGAGATTGTCGAGTATACTTTTGGCGTTAACTTTGAACAAGTGTGTTTTGTTCCTTTTTCTCTTAAATGTGATTTGTTTTGTTACGAGCTCCTTCGACAGAACATTTGGAGGTTGGACAACATAACATTTCATTATCACATGCAGTGTCCGTTCCATAGGCTGAACTAAACTCACATTCAGTACCAAATCTTCGCCGATGGAAATAAAGTCTTTTTGAGAAGTGTTGTGCACCTTGATGATTTTTTGGATTTGATCACTATCCTCAACTCTGGGTGCACTCAACTCCATCTTTGTCTTTATTTTATGCGAACACTCAGTTGGGTGTTTGTAGTCGTGAGTGATGTCAACAGTGTCATCAGACCCAATAGCTTTTGTGATAATTTTATTGCCGATTCTTGTGTCTTGTTCAAGGAAGGTTACTGGTTCTCCATCGACCAACTTCTTGAGGATAATTCTCGCATTCACTTCACTATAGATATAGTGGGTATCAAAACCCACATTTAGATCGCCCTCTTTAATAGCAATCACAGGAGCTGGACCACACACAAAGCGTGCATCCTCAGCCTTGGACACGATTTTGGGCGTACCGTCACAAACGTGCCAACCGTTGTATTCGGCTGACTCAGGGCAACGTATATAGCACTCATTCCAGCAATGAAAGGTCCAAATTCTGTCAACCGACATACTGGGCAGTAGTTTGTAGTTTTCATCGTAATATACTTCAAGATCCATAGTACCGTCGGCATCATGGGCACAGTTATAACAAGTGACTACTCTGCAGCCAATGCCAACCAGTCGGAAAACTGCATTCATTAAATTAGCAATCTCATTACAAAAACACCAATCTCATACTTGAACAGAGAATTCCGGCGATTGAAATTCCATGACCATACTGGACAGATGATTCCTTTTCGAGGTACTTTTTAAAAATTTCGCTTGATGAGGTCCATGTTTGTGGATTTACACCGTTTGAAAAATTCCTTGACATCATGGTGAACTCAATCACTCCGTTGTTATCCAAACTGTTGGCTAATGCTGTCAACTCTCTGGACAACTTAAATGCACTACATCTTGTTGACTTGTCCATTCTCTTCAGTAGACACAAGAACAGCTGGATGGTGGTCTTGCTAAACTGGTCAAGAAACCATTGCTTAGTCTTGACGAATTTAGGATCACCATAATAGATAGTAGTTCTGGGATTCATAATGTATTCTGCTCTGTCGCACTCGTTGGGCATGTAAACTTCGTCATCTTCAAGAACCATTGATATAGTGACAAATTTGATTGTACATTAAAAGAACTAACTAATACCTGGATTCCATGGGTTGAACAACATTAGAAACTTTTCCGACGACAAAACCATGTCTTCACGCACAACACTTATTTCGTATTCACCAGACTCACAGTTGCACGGGGTTTCCACTTCGTACGTAAAAGTTTCTTCAGAATCATTCGATTGTTTTAGGTTCCACTTAAATTTTGACGCATTATCGTTTGTGTAGGCCTAAGGATAATCAGAAGATGTCAAACAACTCAGATTGAGATACAATGTTTTCATCGTGCACAATTTCGCCATTTGCTTTCAATATAATGCTCACATTGTTGGAGTCTCTCAAATCTGAGGACTGAGATAACGTTTCGTTAAACGAAAAGCTGAAAACTCCTCCTCTGCGAATAATTGGGACGTCCCCCGCTACAGGTTGCAATTTGTCATCGTCAGATACTGTTGCACTTTGTGAAGTCCCCATGATCGTTGTACGATGAGGTGTTAGTACGACGTTTTATCACTGACGATATTTAATGAGCTACTCCACTGTGTTCACAACCTAGTTTATCATTTATGCTTATCTTTACAACCGTGTATGATTATACCAAAAGTTGGATCCGATGATCTTTATTGGCACAAATTTTATACGGTAATCCTATTATTTATTACAAAAAGAAATAGTGTGGATTTGAATTAAGTCTGAAGTTTTAAAACCACTAGTGTATTTTTATTTGGCAAATATTTGTGGTGTAATAAAAAAATTCACACACGAAAAAAACCAAACATATTGAACCTAATACAATTAGTCGAGCTAGATGATAGAAACGGCCCCGAATGCTTTGAATGTGGGTTGCCCCTCCCCATACATGACCACTTCGATATCGTAGAAACCTTTGTGCACTGGGACGACCTCGAACTCGACATCGAGTGACTCTTTGGTTTTTAATTTCCTACAAAATTATCCACTTCAATATAAAAAGGAGGATTACTCGATAGATTTTTTTAGCTTGGTCGTCGTAAAACCTGCACGTATCTTGATGTTCAAGTGCTCCAAATCGACATTTAGTGGATTTTTCACTTGAACACTAATTACAGCATCTTCAAAACGCTTCATGGTTTCTGGGACATTTATCGCGATGTTGCAAGCAACTATTGAGTAGACGGCAGACCCGTAGTTATATTCAACATTCTCGTTGTAGAAAACCTCAACGAGTAAGGAGGAATTGTCAGTGATGACCTCATTGAACATTTTCTCAGCTTCCAACTTCACATTAATTTCCGACTGGTCGAGTTGCAGTTGGTAATTTTCAATAGACAATTCTTTGTGGCGAATATTTGGGTAGTGTACCATCAGAAATTTAACAACCACGTAAGCCTCCCTCTTGTGTCTAATGTCAAATCGTACATTGATCTCCAAGTCGTCCCCCATTGTCAACAAATTGGTAGAATTAAGGTTTGTGATTTTGATGGTTTTTTTCGAGCAACTTTCACGTTTGATAGAACAGAGCGCATTTTTTCTTGCCATCACACTGCACAGAGACTCTTCGGTGTATTTGTATTCGTTGGTGATATCAATTCTGTCTAAATTACCAATTCCTTTGGTACTAATGTCACGTCCAATGATCGAAGTTTCAACCTTGAAAACTTGAGTCTTGTTATGGAATGCGATCAGGTGAAGGACGTCGCCATTTACTTCGCTGAATATATACGAAGTGTCATAACCGACTTTGAGATTGCCATTTTTGACAGCAACTAGTGGTGCCGGACCACACACATATCTTCCAAGTGTACTGATTTCTTGGGGTGTGCTATCACAAACTTGCCAGCCATTGAATTTGTTTCCGTAGTTGTTACACTTCATGTAGCATTCATTCCAGCAATGGAAATTCCAGACACTGTCTGTTGTAAGGTGGTTAATTCGGGTGAGATATTCGTCGTAGTAAATTTCCATGTCCAGCGTGGAATCGCTGTCATGCAGACATTTGAAACATGTAACAACTCTGCAGCCGATACCGACCAGTCTCAACACTATCAAAAACTTACAGCAAACCTTACAAATAGCGCGGTACGTGAGCAGAGAACACCAGCAAATGTGAAACATTGGCCATATTTGACAGGTCTCGTATTCTTAAGGTATTTTTTAAATATCTGCTTGGCACCTGACCAGTAGGTGGGCGATGTGCCTCCGTAGTAGTTATCGTCCCAGTTTCCAACAAGAATACCGTTGTCGTCGGCATGGTTGACGAAAGCAGTTATTTCTCTAGCCACTTTTTCCGGAGTGGATCTCGAGCTTTTTTTCATTCGTTTCAGAATCAACAGTAGTGTTGAAATCGCGGGGCGTGTGAACTGGTCCACACTCCATGGATACGATGTAATGGAGTTGGCATTGCCTGTGTAAATCAAGGTTTTTTCGTTTAAAACGCATTCCTTTCTGAGTGTTTTATCCGGAATAAACGTTTCATCGTCTATGCGAGTGATGAGGTAAAATTGTACAAATTAACAACATTGCAATTTACCCGAATTCCAAGGATTATACAACATGAGAAATTTCTCTGTCATAATGCGCTCTTTGTGCTGGAATATTTCCAGTTCATACTGACCAGGCTCACAATTGCAGGGAGTTATGATTTGAAAAGTGGTCGATCGTGCGTTCCCCCTAACTAGTCGAATGTTCCAGTTATATATGGACAAATCGTGTTTGTTATAGAACTACAACCATGAACTTAAAAACACACTTGACCAGTAACACCACTTACAACATATTTATCGGCAACTTTGACACCATTTGCGATCAAACGAAATTTTAATTTGGTGGGGTCCACTCCGGAGCCACGAAGTCCTCCACCGAACCTAAAATCGATAACTTCTCCTCGGCGGAACACAGGACACGACCAGTCAAACAGGTTCGAATGCTCTGATTTAGATATCTCCAAACTATGAAGCAACCCCATAGAAAGTCTGTGGTTAAGTTGACGACGGTTACTGTTTGGGCTTATTAGCATTGTGGCAATAAAAGTTCCCATGGGTACTTTTATGTGAAGTTTTCTGTAGCTGTACACTGCAGCAGTTGTGGGGACTAGCACAACCCACAACTTGAAACTTGCAGTTCACTCATCATTAGCTACAACCACGACTGTTGGTACTATCGTTTTTGCTCCATTTTATCATGCGGAATCTTTCTCTTTGCGATCAATACAAACATCCTTGTAAAAGTGCATTTTAACAGGCGTCGTTATTAATCATTATTTTGAACCAAACAAATTAATTGGTTCAAAATTCGTTGGTGGAAAATGTAGTTAGTTCTCAACGACTAACAATTTAAAAAATTCCTCATTTTTATAATTATAATTTCGACATTTATTACACTTAAATTTATCATCAATCTACCATCTACATAAAAAAGTAGTGTGTGCAAGTACGCACGTGTCAAATATTTTGTTACTTATACACACATTACAACACTGCTAATATAGTGAAAGTCTAAATAAAAATTTTAAATTCAGTTAAACTTTTATTACTACGTTTAAACGCACTAATGTTTGGTGATTTTCAAAAATATAATCGGATTAGAAAGTCAGCTAATCCGATTATAAAAGAAAATAGCGGTTTTACCCAGCTTACACATCTGTAGTTTGCCTTATAGTTATAACATTAAACGCTGTAACTAATAGCACTGTCTGAATTATTGTTTATTTGAATACGTCACGATTTATCGTGTGTGAGCGTGCGCTAATGACCAATGACTTGGTGGTGGTTCTTTTGCTTATTGTAGCCCGATTTTTACAGAAATAACATGAATTTTCTGTTATATTCGTTGTTGAGTTTAAAATTTAAAATCGAGTCAATGATCAAACCGCCTCTACCCAAACTCTAATGCTCGATCTACTTCAAGATTTATATTCGCGCATGCTGATTTATTTTTAGTTTCAAATAGGCTTTAAATGGTTGAATAATTCGTTAGTAGATTAAACTTAACATTAACCTGCTGTACAGCTGTTATTGATCACTTCGCTCCTTTTAAAGTCGACTAAAATCAATCAACAAATTCAGTAGATTTATCAACTACGAGTTATTTGAGCTACTTGAAGTATGTGTACATCAAGCTATTATTAGTAAACATAATTTAAAAATAACTAAGCCAA
>JAOPJI010053163.1:0-7500 GCA_027122695.1 Merluccius productus
TGGATAACATCATGAGTCTCATTGTTTCTATTGGTTGACCTGTGGACTATGTGGATAACATCATGAGTCTCATTGTTTCTATTGGTTGACCTGTGCACTATGTGGATAACATCATGAGTCTCATTGTGTTCTTATTGGTTGACCTGTGGACCATGTGGATAACATCATGAGTGTCATTGTTTCTATTGGTTGACCTGTGGACCATGTGGATAACATCATGAGTCTTATTGTTTCTATTGGTTGACTCATGTTCGTGTTTGATTGTTTAGAATATTGAGTTGCTAAAGCGTCACTATTGAGTGTTGAAAGGTAGCTGTAAGCCCAACATATGACATAAAAGTATATGCATGTCCTTATTTGCATTTCAATAATAAAGTAATGAATACAAAAGTACAAGCTTTGTATCAACACACAATTTTACTGATAGCTAGTTGCCTGCCAGAAAGTCTTATAGTGGGAAATAAAGATGGATTTCACTTTAGTTTACGGTACAGTTCTTCTGTAATGTGTCAAAAATTACACTCAAAGAAAGTTTAATAAGGGAAATAAAGATGCAATGTCCTGGCAACTTCTATAGCCTGCTGTTATTGGGGTTGGATAATGACATGGCATTAAATGGTCTGATGGCTTAACTGGTATGGGAGTAGAGTGTTGAGAAAGCATGTATTACGCTATACCTACAAACTCCATGGGACTCAGGAGATCATCCAGGCTACGAGGGACCAGATGTGACCCAATGTGGTTTGACTTCAATTTTTTTTGATACAGTGTTCTTTTAATAAGCAACAAATGACCCTGTAAGAAAGTGAAACTGTGAATTAAAGGCCAAATTAAAGTATTAGTATCAGGGGGGGCAATTGTTGCGATGATGGCTAAGGTGACCCGTTCAATTAACCTAAGTCAGCTAGCCAACTTGATATTGTCATATTGCTTTGTACAATTTGTTTTTTCTGGTCACCTCACGTAGCAATACCACAGTAACCACTAGATGGCAACATAGACATTGGAAGGTTCCCTAGGCTACTGTACAGAATTTTTGGACAGCAACATCCAGGAGTGCATTGTGAATGTCTTGAATACAATTATTTTAGCTCTTCAGACTGAACACTCCACTGTGGTTATCAACAGATAAATTGTCATCTATCAGTTTGCCCTCACATATCCATTTGAATGTGAAGAGAGAGATACCTGCTTTAACATTAATCACATACAAATACATTTTTAGTAAGGTCACTCTCACAATAATCTGATTCAGTCTTCATCAGATAACATTTAATTTTAGATGCAGCAAATCCAGAATAAATGTTGTAGGCTAACTTCAAAGATGTCTATATTATGCAAATTCCAAATGTCTCAATAGAAATGACAGTTCTGAATGGTGTTTTTTTTTATTTACTAGGATGGCGAAGGTAGTTCAACTAGAAAAAGGTTAAAGCTAATTAAATACCTTCAGAAAAAAAAACTATTTTTTAAATTGTGTTAATGTGATTAGTGATGTTTCATATAACGTTTTCAGAATATCTTTTACAATATACAATTCACTTCAAAAAAGCTGTCTTAATGTGTTTTTGTGATTCACCACTAAAATATTGTATTTATATGGAATTTTGTATTCACGTTATCAACCTTGACCACATTTAGTGTTCATTCCAGATGGGGGAGCTGTGAAAACCATAGTTAATGTTAATAAGTGCATAATAAAGGATTTATTAACCTTAATAAGTCATTGTTCTCGCTTTAGATCAAGTAGCTGAAAAAATCATAACTAACTGTTACTAAATGCATAGTTAACTGCTAATAAGTGCATAATAAAGTATGTATTAATCTTAATAAAGCAAGAAAAAAAGCTTAGTAAAGGTTTAACAATGACATAATAAGTAAGTTAGTTAAACTCAATAAATACACATGTTAATAAGTATATCATAAGGACTTATAAGGGCCTCATTACCTATTAACTAATGCTTATTACAAGGACCTTAATATAAAGTGTAACCCTAGTTTTTGTCTAATTTGATACAAAGTACGGCTTATTCTGTTTTATTAGTGTACCGTAAAAACAATGGGTGACCAAGGACCCTTTAGATGGTAGGAATATAGAATGGAACCAGCACTCTGGAGTGCTGCCCCACTCGCCTGCCGGATTTACTAACACCGGGGAAAACACTGAGGCACGCATCAAGGGCACCGTGCCGGTTAAGCCCAACATCCATAATAGCGCAAACAAATACAAAATCTCATCAGGTCTATACGTATGTGCCTTGCGCTTTTATCCTGTCCATATCACTTATCCATGTCTTTGCTGAAATTAAATGGTGTGCTTATCATCGGCATAAAACATGTTATATCCTCTGGCTATCACAATCTCTGCTCCTTTTTTTTGTTTCAGGTGACCTGACCTTGTAATGTTCCCACATTATGGAAAGCAGACAGCTCAAGCTCCAAGGCATCCAAAAGCTAATAGATATTTGTTTTATTTGTGGTACGTTGTTCATAGCAAAAGATTTATGCACTATGTAACTTTTCTACTGCAGCTATGTTCTCCATTAAAAATGTTGCCAAAAAAGGAAAAGCTTTGTAATTATTTTACATACAATCATACAATCTTACATACAACTCCCCCTACAGCTTGCAACTAGCATTTGGCTCGCATGTTCACAATCAAGGTCATCAAAAGTTTTTTTCTGTTAACAGCATGTTTTACTTGGAAATATGTCTATGACCTTGTCTCTCAGTGGTGGATTTAGGAATGGGCGACATGGGCAGCCGCCCAGGGCGGCATTCAGCTGGGGCGCCGCGGAGCCTTCGCAATTTATATATTTTTTAACGAATGTTGACATTTGCTTTCTATCGCTTATTTGCACGTCACTTCAATAATATCAGTTCACCTTGTAGGAGTGGGCGTCCTGATTCTGGTTTGTGAGCTAGGCAGGCTGAGAAGGTCTCACACCCAGAAGAAGGAGATGGGGAAAGGGAAGGGGGGAGGTTGACCTCACTGGAAGTCTGACATAGAGGGAGCGGGGGAGTCTGTCAAACAACGCACCTCTACAGTACAGTAATGCAGTTAGTATAATCAGCCACACTACGAAATGCTACCAAAAAACGTTACAATTCGTATCGGTAATAATTTGATTCTATATTTTATTTGTATCAATATGCTACATTTTTTTCTCTTCTTTGCACTTTATTTGTGGTATTTAAGATTGTTATGATTGTATATAATTTTGGTATTTATGATTGTTGTGATTGTATATAATTGTACATATATATAGTTTTATAGACATTATTCCAAATGTCTCAATAAAAATGACAGTTCTGAATGGTGTTTTAGTTTTTTGTGTGTGTGTGTGTGTGTGTGTGTGTGTGTGGGGGGGGTGTTAAGGCAATTGTTGTTTGTTTGTTCATTCATTGGGAGGGGGGGGGCAATCTAGAACCGCCACTGTTGTCTAATAGTAAAATAAACAACTGGTTATCTACTAAAAAGGAATCCAGATGCACCAATAGCTAGGCCAAAGCAAGGCAAGCAGACTTGCTTTTTTTGTGATCAATTATTTATTGTTTGTATAAGGAAGGGGAAGCACCATCACAGTCACAAAAGTGACACAAGGCAAACAAAACAAAGTGTAATATGACTTTTCCCCCCATTTATTCCCCTTGTTTTCCTCCCACCAACCCACTCCACCCCCACCCTCTAACCCCTGTTATGGGGCACTTTATATATATATTAAAAACAGACACAAAGACAACAAACAAACATTTGCAAAACTACTAGTACAACCCAATCCTCCAAACCCCATCCCCCTGCTACCCAGAAATCCCATGACCATTATAGACATAAACTGACTCACACACATATGTATATGGAGTAGCCTAAGAATGTACATATTACATATGTACATAGTATAAATGTATAATATTCTAAACAAGTAAGCAGGCAAGCTCATACATTAAAGCACAGCTGAAAAAGACAGTTAACCACATATTTTTTTTATAATAAAACATTAACCTTCTCTAGTAGCTTTGACCAGCAAATACGATTTTGTGCTTTGGCATAGTGTAATTGTAATGTAGAAAGCTCCAGCTGTGCAATATCCCAGTAAGAGGAAAGCCATTCCCTCACTGACAGTGCATGTGGTGGTTTCCAGCGACAAGCTACCATCCTCTTAGCAGCTGTGAGACCTGTTTAGAGTCTGTTTAGAGGTTTATATGAGGCCTCAGTTATACATTTATAGAGGTCAGAGACATTGTTATTACCTTTTGGTGCCACATGAAGTATCACATGAAGGGGGTGCCCCATGGGACACCTTGAGCATGCATTGCTGCACGCAACTGTAAATAAATAAATAAAGAAGTGCCCGGGAGGTTATAGGAGCATTGTAAACTTTGGAATTCATAGAGACCTTGTTGACCTACAATGGAGAGTATACACCTTTGTCACCACCCTGTGGAAAGAAAATAGGCTTTCCATCTATCAAAAGAGAATAGTTATGGAATATTGGAGATTGACAAAATTATTTGTTGACAATATTTGCAAATTGCTGGATTTTATGCCACACAGTGAAAAGGTATGATATAATTGGCCCAAATGCCCCTTTCACTTTCTTATGGGATATGTCGGAATATATCAAATTTGGTAGATTGGATATGTTGTGGATATGGTAATTGTTCTTCAATGGGGTGCCATGACACACGAGTCTCTGGATTCAACCAGGAAGTGGACGCAGAGCAAAACCCCATGAGTACCATTCAAAGTTAGGCAGGTTAACGCCTCCTGATAGTTTATGCCTTTGCAGAGTAGAAGCTTTGATAGCTTTGAAAGCGACTTGCTGTCATTTTGTTCTCCCACCAAACTTCCCCTAATCCCACCCTGCTGCGATGTGATCTTCATCAGCGATAAAAGGTCGGGGCCTGTCATGTTAACACATCACCGCTAATATTTAGCACGGATTAGCGCTTGCTGCCTTCGACGTGTTGTGTCTTTGATTTCACGATCCCTATCTCTATCAGAGAGACTGCAAACAGGCTTCTGGAGGATCACGAGGCATGCGGAAAATTAATTGTGCCAAACACCACAGAGCGTGGCTGCTGGGAGTGACACTTTGAAATAGCGAATTGCCGCTGATTAAACTTTACACAAACACACATTTCACTTGAAAGTTTGAAAATTTGGGGACAGGATTAGTGGCTACAATGATGTCAGCAGGCATTGCGCAATCAAGCCACCTTACCTCTTCTTTTCCCCTCCCCTCACTCCGTTCCTAGCCACGCCCATGCCTGAATCTACAATATGGGCAATCTGGGCACGTGCCTAGGTGCCCCTGAGTGCGCAAGGGCCCCAAAAAACCAAAACGTATGCATTTATTTTTGAAAAAAATCCATGTCTTTGGGCTCCGCAGAATTATGACAAAAAGCTTGACCCAATCTCTTGATCTTGAAAATTATCCAATCAAATTTAAATAAAATAATGTTTCCAAGAAAATTAAGTACCATGAGTGATTGTTTTATTGGTGCGATAGCTGGGCCAGTGGTGACTGGTGAGCAAGTGGCAATGCACTGTATAGAATATTGTACTTTATTGTCTTTTGCAATTTGTCACTGGCTGTCGTGTCAGGCGATCTGCTCCAGTGTGCTATTTTCCTACGTTACCCAGAATGACTTTTGCTACCTCCCGCTCAACATCAGGAGGCAACATTCTGTAAATTGTACATTTATAAATTGAATAAATGAATCAAATGTATTATAATGATATATATGACAGGCTTTATTATTCATTGTAAAAGCTAGCTAGACATTTGGCAACTGTAATACAATATCAATATGCTACACAGGCAATCAACGTGACAACAAACAATAGCTGGTGTCCGTGCTGGGAGAGCTAGCCTGGCAATGCTAACGTTAGCTCACTGTGGCTAACTTTAGCTTAGCCAGTAGTGCATTCTAGAACACTCAATGGCAGTTTTTCAGTGCTAGATTTCGATAGTGTGGCCCTCGCTTTCGGGGAAAAACTCCCAAACTGTCCCAAACTTTCACAGAATTGTAGCCAAGACTTTGGTGAACATTTCGGTATGCAGCTATCGCCGAGGCTAGCACGTTTATGCTCAAAGAAAAATAAGAATATCCAATGAATCGCTGCCCGACTGGTCCGGGACTGCATGTCGAAACCTAGATGCAGCCGGGTAAACAGTGACTAACAGGCCGCTCTTCGAACGAGACTATGAGCTTTAGTGTGCCGAGGGGCACCTGGGGGGAACTAATCCAGCCTTGACCACACCTCTTTTCAGCTCCCCCTGTTTTTCCTCCGCTAAAAACATGCTCATCTTTTGGGAAACAACGTCAGTGACCCGTCGTGGAAATATTCTTCCTCCTTTTTATTTGGGACTCTGAATGGTTCAGGCTATTTAGGACCCTAAACAACACAACTAAATCAGCAACTGCCCATTACATCTTTTCCCACAAGACAACCATTTCCATTTATCGTTCAAACCGTTCTCAAAAAGCTACAGTGGAAACCTGGTGGAGCGGCCGGTGTTCCAGGTCTTCCCGGGAGTGAGTTATGTCTCTCTGGAGAGAAACACCTGACATTCCTCCTGCCCTTTCGGTCTTTAGAGCCACTGAATGCCAAGCCACCTTATCGCTGCCTTGCCATTTGGGTCGAGAACCCATAACCTTTTCACGCTAACTGCTCTGTCATCTCCCACAACTACCCCCCCACCACCACCACCACCACCACCTTTTTCATAGCTACCTCACCCCTTACTCTCATACACACACAAACACACACACACACACACACACACACACAAGACACCCCACGCCCACTTTCTGATATCCCCATTGAGAGGCACTTTAAAAAGTTTTTTTTATTATCTTAAAAGTTGCATTGAGTGATGCATTGAGACACAAGGCAGGCAGCAGAGAATGGGGAAAGATGGACTTTTAGAGAAGACTCGAACGGCACCGAATACTAAGACATGACATATTTAGGGCCAGCAGCGTCTATCAGTGGACCCACCGCCTCCCATGAGTCAATCTCGTAGGTGTAAAAAAAACAACCCGAGAGATAGAGAGAGGAAGGCATAGAGAGAGTGTGAAAGAGAAACGAAAGAGTGAGGAGAGCAGTCTTGGGCTGTTCAAAAAGCTCCTAAGCCCCTCACTGATTTCTCAGGCAGGACAAGAGTGTCAATGTACATTAGGGAACTACAACTCTTATACCGCCATTTCTACTTTCAATGCTGACATGTATGTCCCTTTTTGTGACAATAGCTATTTCAACATAATTCTTTAATTTAATTTAATTTAATTTAATTTAACTGATAAGTACTGGCTAAACCTCAGTACTCTTCTTTACAGAACAGAAATGGGGGTAGTTGTGGAGCCAAACTCACGCCAGAAGCCAGATCTGGGAAAAAGAGGAGGGGCTTAGGTTGTAAACCTTTCCCGTTTCCTGTGTGCATTGTGAGGGGTAGCTAATGGCGAGAAGGGTATTCACCAGTAACAACATGG
>JAOPJI010053163.1:10000-15199 GCA_027122695.1 Merluccius productus
AATGGGGATTCCTTACTGCCCAGCATCTGTTTTTTTTAAGCACATGTCGACCAGACCCATATCCCACCTCTATCAACATCCCTACTTGGATCACTCAACGTATGGGAGCCCATGATTAGCACTAGCTCAGAAAGCATACGGACGCTTCTTACCAACGTCTCCTCAAGGGAGAATACCTTGTTCTCGGGACAGAGGACAAAGCAAGCAAGGCTAAACATTCCCAGATGATCAACCTGCTGGTTCGTCAGTCTCTCATGGTCTATGATATGGTTCAGTACTAAAGGATTCCAATCATAATTGGAATCTGAAAGGGAGACAGACAGAAATGTATGCAAGCCATGTACGTGTATGTCCATACAAAAAGAAAAACAGCCCTCCGGTTGTGGCTGCATATGGTGGATCCACAGCACAAGGACATCTCACTCCTGTCTGTCAATGGCCTTCAGGTCATTGCTCTTCCTGTGCCAAAAAGAATGGTTCGAAGATGAAGAGGAGTGTTTTGCTTCTCTTCTATTATTTATTTTTATGATATATTAGTTTGTAATTTCAAATGATTTTGCGAATAATTATATACCCACTACTAGTTTAATACAGTTACTGCAAAGCACACAACATGGTATCTGTGCCACTCTTACTAACTTCAACACTGCAAGCTAATTTTATGTGATTACGATAATTTTGCCCTCATTACATTCATTTCTGTGTGTATTTGAGTGTGTCTGTGTGTAAATGATCAGTGTGTGTGTGTATACATTGGTGTGTAGTGGTTGCACACACAACCACTAGTGTGGTTGTGTGTGCAGTGCTGGTCTGACACCAGCACAGCCAGCAGGCGCGGGGGACGTCATTGTTTTGTTTTGTAAGGTGCGCGTGTAGCAGATTTGGAAATGTGAGGGCCCTGCTTTGTCTGCTTGTGTGTGCTGTGTCATGTCTACCCATGTTTCCTTTAAGGTGCCAGAGGAGCTGATTACTGTATCCACCCAGATTTGGAGAACCTGGGCCCAGTGCTCTGCAGGATATAAATTCTCAGCTTACCTCTCTTCCCTGCCAGCAACCTGTTTTGCTTTGCTTTGCCTTGGTTCCAGGTTTTCAACCTCCTAGTTAAGATATAACCTACATGCTGAAAATGTTAAGTTTTGATGAAAATTTTGTATCACATAGTCAACATACGTCTTTTACTGTTTTATGTGGTGTTTTCTTTTGCAGGGATTTAGCCATTTTAATGCCAGGGCTCGCCTCCCAATGTGCAAATGTTCCACCAAAACAAGCCCCCCCGCCCCCCGACACTATTTTGCAAGGGCACCGTCACCGCATCCTGGGCTTAGCGGTGCCCAAGACAATCGTGATTGGTTTAAAGTAACAAGACAGATAATTTTTTTCCCCTATACAAATGTTAGTGGGTTCAGCCAGACCATTCTCCAGTGCTGGCACAGCGCTAAAACAAAGTGTGGAGATCTGGCTATGCGAGGTCTGGCTATGGGAGACTAAGTAAAAACTCTGAAATCCGTTTCTGCTTGTTCGCCATTTTTGTTTGCTCGGTGGTGTGTCTGCGTGTGTGCGGTATTGTTTTAATATGGTGTAATTTGATGTGATTAAGTTCCTCAATGTCTAAAATGTTAACTCAATTTATTTTTAAAAATATACATTACATGCACCCCTAGCCCACTGCTTAAAATAAAGATATGCATTATTTATTTGCTTTTTTACATTAGGACACAACAGTTAGGCCTGTTGCGTCAATGTTACCCTGAGGGTGGCTGCAGCCCTGGCAGCACCCCCTCTTCCCGTGCGTATATGACAGCCAGTCAGTCAGCATGGTACATAGTCTCTGAGATCTCTTCTGAGATCTACAGGGTGCTATTGGGTGATTAGAACATCTATAAGAAATCATTCATCCCAAAGTTTGCACTTTGTGCACAATTATTATCATTAGTATAGGCCATTAGGATGGACTGCGACTGCTGCACTTTGCTTTTTTATGATTTTTATGATTCTTTTATGACATATGATGTTCTTGTGTTTTTAATACCTACTGTTACGTGTCCCTCCTATGATGGCCAACTAGTTGCCTGACAGTGGCTCTTGGCTACACCTTGTGGTTGCCACCGCTATTACCTGTCTATTATCTTTCACCTGTGTCCAGGTGGAGGGCCTGAGTGGGAGGCGGGGCCTCCACTATAAAAGCCCTGCACACCTGCCATGGCGGAACTTCTTGTTCGAGAGACTTGCTGGATGCGTTTCTGCCTTGTCTACTGCTGGTTCACCCGCGTCCATTCTCCTCTCGCTGCCACTACCAACGCTATTTGTCTTTTTGGCATAATTGTTTGCCTAGTTTTGTTAAATACTACCATTTTCTGTTAATAAATCCCCTAGATTTTGAGCCCTTTTTGTTGTCTCTTTTATGTTCGGTTTCAGTCGTAACACCTACTGTGTGATTGATTGACATGTCTCTTTATGTGTTATGTGCCAAGTAAAGCCAAAGACAATTTTCCACCCTGTGTGCACAATAATAATTGTATTCTATTCTATTACGGAGAGTTTGTGAATGTCACTGTACTCCAGGCCCCAGAGGACAGGAGTTGCTTTTTTAATGTTTTTAATGGCAAAAAAACTACGTTGCCTTTTGAAGTAAAAAGAACTTCTTCTGACTTCAACTCCATGATAGCACGTGTGGTTTATCTATATTTATATCCTGGCCTGGGTCAATTCTCAATTCTGATTGGCTGGAGGGGCATCGATTAACTTTTGATAACTGCATGGCTGAGACGTAGTCATAGAGTCTAAATTAATGAGCGAAGCATAAATGACGAAGCATAAATATTAACGTTTCCTAAAATGTATTGTATATCCTGTCGCTAACCCTATATATTTGTGTACATGTGTGCATTTGTATACATTTATCTACAGCTCTCATGTGCTTGACTTGTGTGCCTGTCCAATGTGTCGTATAAATATTAGAGTCAATGAATCTTCCCTGAAAAGCATATGTAATCTAATCTAACCCCAATTGTTTCATAGTGTCCAAACATTGTGTTGTTAGCACGTTACCATGGTGAAAAGTCATGTGACTGACCAAACAGACAGACTGACAGAAAACTATGGCTTCTTTTACTATCTGGTTTATAACATGAATACTGAGGCCTGGAGAACAAAGAAGCGACAGAGCGCACGCGCAAGAGAGAGAGAGAGAGAGAGAGAGAGAGAGAGAGAGAGAGAAATAAATAAATGGTAGAAAGTCAAGAGAAAAGTGTTGAAGAAGTGACTGAACAGTGACAATGATACCCATGGGAGCAACTATTCCCTCCCCTACTCACTCCTTCTCTTTCTTTCTCACTCTCTTCCCCTCAATCCGAATCTAATCTATTTGAACCTCCATCTATACATCTAAATATGGAAAACTGAAGACTTGTTTTTAGCTATTGGGAGCAGTTAACTGATCCATGTTAATGTATAAAACATTTGAATGACAATGTGCAGAATCGGTTCACAGGCAGAGCTAGAGAGGCACAAATTATGTCAGTATTTGTCAAATATTGATATTATCTGATATTGCTGCGATTCCAGGCTTAAAAAAATTATTTTAAATGAACAACAATACATTTAATTTAATATAACAATTGACAATATGAAAATTATGATGTTATCTTCTAATTCTTAATTATTAGAATGTTTGATAAACCAATCAGAACAGTACTTGGTATGGGTCAACAGAATCCATCCCTGTTGTTAAATCAATTGTCAAACACACCATGGCCCTGTTTACACAAGTGTTTTGAATCTCTCTTGACTTACTTGACAACCATTTTCAAAACCTCCTCTGGAGGTAGTGTACGCTACATTCAATCTATAGGTTGTTATCTACACAGAATCTCTCACAGAAGCGTTGTCAAGTCATGTGATAAGGTCATACGTCATCAACAAATATAAAGCAAGGGGGGTGTCGTATGCACATTTCTCAGAAATATCGCCATTGTTGTGCCTGTCCTCTGCTTATTGAAAGCGAACTGAAGGGCCTTTTACAGGAGAGTCTTCTAACAGACTAAGCTACCTGCTCAGGATGGGCAACCTATGCTATGCTGCTACGCAGCTGTGTTAGGATAAACACGTAGCAGCCTGTTCTAAATCAGCTTACTTTGAATTGACGTGACAAGCTAGGATACTCCTATCAGACAATGAAAGGCTACTGTGATTAATTCTAGGCGATATACCACGGTTGTAGAAAGCATAGGCTATTTTTGTTTGTTTTGATTGAGCAGTAGCTGGTAATGAGGCAGAGGTGTCATATAGGACAAACACAGGGCACAAAGGGTAGGAGACTAATCTAGTGAAGATAAGTCTCCTAGCCCTGCCCTGGTACATAAAAGGAGCCGACCCATCATTAGTGTCATCAGGGACACCTGTGTTCATCCTACTATGACACCTCTGTGAAAAGGATCTATTCTATCACACTAATAAATCTGTTTAAATGTTCAATAATTTGACAGACCATTGATTTAGATTTGTGGCTTATAATCATAGTTGTGCATTACGACGATGGAGTTGTAGTTCAAGCTAGTAGCCATAGGTTAAACTATGACAAACTGAACTCCACCAGCCCACCCTGTGCTGGGAGCTCAATTCGTCAGAAAGTATTTTTTTTTAAAGACAGGGTCAGGGGGTTTGGCTTTCACGCTAAACGCTGATGTTTAGTGTGAAAATGAATCATTATGAGTATGAGATACTGTCCTGTGTCCTTGTTTTTAATGTGTTTATATATAAGGATATAGACAAAGTCTTTTCCATCAGAAGGTGAATCTGTCTGCTGTTATTTAGAAGGAGGTAGTCGAGAAGGAGACATCCCCATTGCTCCACTGGGGATGTTGGCAATACACACAACATTCACCATTGCCTTGTACTTTAATTATGAGTCCCGGGTGTGCCTTCCCAACTTCAAAAGAATTTAGGAAGTTAGATAATTTATTCTTAAGTTTCAAGCCCTCACAGCTGTTACATGGCAGCTTGTGTGTGTGTGTGCGTTTATGCTAATTTGTTTATGTTTGTCTGGGATTTATCTGCTCTGATTTAAGAGTCTTGACAGAACAGCCTGTGGCTATTTGGAAAGGTTTTCATCCATACTAAGCCATTCCCCACACACACACACACACACACACACACACACACACACACACACACACACACACACACACACACACACACACA